>VXBJ01004002.1:930637-974542 GCA_013400055.1 Nycticryphes semicollaris | reverse complement strand
CCTGTTTAGCTGAAGAAAAGAAGATCAGAATAGAGTATAAACTGGGGTGTAAGAGGGTAAGAAAGACAGGGAAGGGTGTAAAAGTTGTACCTTTCACATGAACTTTAATTTGAATCAGAGAGAAATCCCCCCTTCAAATGCTGCTTATTAAGAATTAAATGGACATTTTATTTTTATAAACTTGTAGAAAATGCAGAGCATGTAAATAATAAGTATTCCTGTGAACATAGATTTTTACATAAATTCAGTGCAATTTACTTCGTACTTTCACTGTTACTAATGTGATTTTCAAGTGTGATTGAAATAATGAATGTGACTCAGATGATCACCATTCTACAGACAGGGCTATCCATCCAGCTTGCCTGTTTTCTTCACAGGAAATAATTGGCAATGACACTTCTACCCTCTATCAGTAAGTCAGGTCAGTTAGACAAATATATCCAGTACAGTATATACAATTGTGTTCTCTTGCATGATCAAACCTTGAGGCAAGTCAAATAATTTTACTGTCTGTATGGAGTATACTAATAGAGAGAGAGACTGGAGAAAAAAAAAAAGAAAAGAAAAAAAGAAAGAAAAAAGTATTGTTGGCCCATGTTAGAATTCCCTTGCATCTGAAGAGGAAGTGAAAAGTTATGTTGGAAAACACTACAAGTTTACACAAAGATAAATTACAATAAGCAATGATGCTACTGCAAAAAGAATGCAGCATCCAGAAATCACTGTCACCATGCTGTACCCTGATCCCTCTGCACAATTTTGGAAACTTTGTTAGCAAAATTATTTCAGCTATTTTGCCTAGATGGAGCTATAGTTAAGTACATTCTGTCACAGGTTGGTTTTGCGATGTTTTGTGGAGACCAATACTGCTTTCCAGCAGAACTGACAGGCTCATATCTCATTAGCCATAAGCTGTTTTCAGTCAAGAAAGACTTTTTTTTTCACCCAGAAACCATGGTTGAACTGCTTTTACAAATTTTAAAACTGATTTTTATCGCAGTATGAGACAAGACTACACAGAATAATTATCATCATTTGGTCCAGTTTGGAAACATTTATCTTGCAAGTTCATGTGATGTTTATTTGTTTATGTTTGGGGTGGTTTTGTACTTTTTGCAATTAAAATGAAAGCTCTTTAATGAGTTGAACATTTGACGTTTAGGATATTTATTCTAATATAGGCTAACTAGGCTAATTATAAAAGAGACTTGGTGCCTGTAAGCACTGAGAAAACATAATCCTCTCTTTACTTTCGTTTCTGCAGTTTTCATAGGAAACAGTTATGTTATAAAAAGAGAATTTCACAGTGTTAGTGCAGCAAACTTTGCCTATTTGCGTTGCTGTATATCAGAAAGCCATAAAAATAAATGGGTGTGCAAAGAGAGGAGGGACCAGACAAGAGGTGACAGCAGTGAGTCTCTTTGGGCACATCAGGTCTGCTTTTTTTTGCGAGCCTGGATGGTCATCATCCCTACCAGGTAAACAGAGTTTATCAGCATATATGAGGGAAAGAATAGACCTATAGTTCTATTCAGTCTCACACAGAAAGCCTATAAGCAGAGATTTATAATTTTCAGTATTGTGCAGAACTGCAAGGCAATTGGCTTTTTATTTGACACCTTTATAGCATGATGTCAGCCAAAACCAGAGCCCGTAAAAAATGCAAACCTGTATGAGAGGAAATAAAGAAAATAAATCTTGAGCAAATTATTTTTAAAATCAGACCGATTTTTTAGTATTGACTTCAATAGGACTAGGCCCTAAAAGAAAAAATAACAACAGAGTAAATATTTGTGTGAGGGGCAAGCAATTTACTACTTCAAATAGCAGCCTGCATGTGTGGGGAGAATGCATTAATTTTGGCCTTCATTCTTAGCAAAGGAACTAAAACATTAGGAAAAAAAAAAAGAAAAAAAAAAGCCCATATGATGAAACATCTAAATATACTGAATCTGTTTCCTGGCTCTGTCTCTTAATTTATATGTGAAATAATGCAAACATCTCTCCAAGGAGATGAAGTGTTATTAGCTTGTCTTTATCTAATTTAAAGAAAAATGATACTATGAACTGCAATATAGCAGGCATAAATTGAGGTCAGCATTAATGTGCAACTACTGTGTCTTCCAACTTTTCAATAGGAATGAATCCCCTCAATTTTTTTTAGTACGGATACTCTGTAGAAGGTTAAGATCCTGGATATTTTGAGGAAGGAAATTAAAAAACAAGTTGTTGGCCCTATTATTTTATTTAATTTCTAAGGACAATCTTAAAAGTGTGGTAAAATATTGACTACAGTGTAAAGCGAGTTTAATTATTGATATGCAATCACCTCCTTTGCTCTTCTCTGAATGACAAGACAACAACGTAGCCTGTGTGCTAAACTGTGTTCATACAGCATTTTCAAAGAAAGGAAATTTGCCTGAGCATAATTTGATACATAAAGAGTCTTTGATTGGGATTGATTTGGCTTTCTTAACATGATGTTTTAAATGTTAATAACTTAGTCTCATATCTGGATAGTATATATTTTTTAAAGTTGATCTCCAGGAGAGTATGTCCGGTAAATTGCTTGCTTACTGAAGAAACATTGTCTCAAAAAGAAACAAAACAAAAAGAAAAAAAAAAAAAAAAAAAAAAAGAAAGTGTGCTCTCATAACTATTACATGCTCCAGTAACAAAACCACTTCCAGAGAAAATTGGAGTTAATGAGAACGCTGCAGAAACTTACTACAGAATGACAGAGTTCTAGGAGAGAGAAGAAATAATTCAGAACATAACTGTTACCCCCAAACCGTGCATTCAATTTCACTAGGCTTTTTTAAACTTTTAAACAATTACTAAAATAATCCAAACGACAAAAGCATGATGGTACAGCCACTGATTTCAGACTATAGAATGTATATTAGACAGCAATAATAAAGAAGGAGGAAGGCTTTGTTGCTTCTTTCAATCCCTGTGTTTCAGGTGTACATTTCCACAACAGTCACTAACTCAAGACATAATTGATTCATACTGTATTTCAGTGAAAGAGATTGCAGATATAAATTTGAGAAAATTACATATTGAAGTACAATTATTCCATACAGATAAACAGGAAAATGTGTTGGAGAAATGATGGAATAAAAAGTATGCACACACAGTGCTGTTTCCCAGGAACCTCATATAAATGACTATTTTTCACTCTTTCCAGACTCCCATCATGGTATTATTTGCTTGTGAATGGCGAAGAGTAGCCAGTGACTTTATTTATTTATTTACTTACTTGTTCATTTATTTTGAAAAGGGAAATGGCATTCTCCTCCACCACTCTAAATTCTTGATGGAAGTTACAAACCCCAAAATAATTACATTGAACTTCATCTGCCCATGACTGTGATAAGAAACTGCTGAACTTTGTGTTCCTCATAAGCACAAATACGGTTTAGAGCTTTCTGTCACTTTTCACTTTAAAGTGCTACGTTTGATTCTTTGTGCCTCAACAAACTGTAAACCCCCTATTCTCTAAAATCAGAAAGATACCCAATTCTAACATGAAGAATAAGGACACACTTATTTCTTTAAGGATTTGGGACTCATTGTCACCACATTTCCACTCCTAATCTGTAAAAAGAGAATAAGGACAGTTTCTTCCTTTGTCAGTGGTCCAAGAAGAAAATGCACAAAGAACTTACACAGGAGCCAGATGATAGGGCAGTGGGACAAATAAATAAAAATATTTTGGTTACAAATATACATACACATACAATCCATCAAAGCTATCTCTTGTTACAAAGTTAGAATATACCATGTGCTTTCTTCTCCCATAAATCCAAGCATTTCATCAAACTAACTGGTACTTGCAGTTAACACAACCAAAAAACAAAGGAAGGCAGATCACGTCTCTTAAAAGTCAATAGAATCTTCATTAGTTTAACTTGGTATCAGGCACTATCAACTTTACATCAGTTGTGTACTAAGCCGTTCATGCTACTGAAAGTATGTATTGTTACTATTTATTACCTCTCCATTCAGTCTTCTCCTCTGAGTAGCAAATGAAATAAAGTTCTGGACATGTCATTTTAAAAGAAAATTAAAGGACTTTACCTTTGCATGAAGGTGTGCTATTGCTTAGAACAAAGGTGACTTAGTGATAGAACTGAAGATAGAGCTCTGAGTTTTTGAAAATTTGAACAATATTTAGAGGGTTTAAGGACAAAGTGAAATTGTATTCAGAAACGTAAAGCACATCAACATAAACAAGATAAGTTCATAAACTAATGGTAATGTTTCTGCAGTGAATAACGAACATAGATAAGAAATTTAAGTTACAATTCCAACAGAAACTTGCTTCACACAAAAGTAATATTAGCTCACCTAAAAAAAGTTACTTTTGCAGAGAATATAAGAAAGCTCCTATCTCACCCAATGTAGGCCTTCCCAAAACACCATCATAAAGGTAAAACAGTAGCCAGCCAGCCTACACTGCTTTTATTTGCTATGTCACAGTTTCATATTTTAATTCAGCATGTGTTTAATACAGTTACTTCTCCAGACTGCTATTTTAACTCTGTGATTTGAGGGCCTGAAAAATTGACTACCACACTGTAACATACAATCTGGAGGCAGCACTCTGCCTGCACACTGCTGTCTGTCTTCTAATTAATTGCTTACCTACAATAAGTAATCCATTAAGAATATAAAATACTCTGCTTTGTATGCTTCTCTCTTTCACTGTGGAAAGTCTTCATAAAATAAGAGCCAGGTAAAAAGAAAAATCAGAAGTTCCAAACAATAGTTCTGACTAGCTGTATTCACATGAATCTGAACAGTTTACCCAAATAAGTAGTGTTTATTTAGTTAGTAAGTACTTATAATGGTTCTAAATCTGACTGCAATGAAATGCAATCTAAAGCATACAATTTTCACACATTTTC
The DNA here is from genome assembly GCA_013400055.1 of Nycticryphes semicollaris. NCBI lineage: Eukaryota > Metazoa > Chordata > Aves > Charadriiformes > Rostratulidae > Nycticryphes > Nycticryphes semicollaris. The sequence goes on along the minus strand of VXBJ01004002.1, from coordinate 969,629 downwards.
TGTCCTGTCTCCACGTGATAACTTATTCCAAGCTACAGATGTTTGGCACTGTGATGAAATGACCCAGCCATTTACCCTCTGAAAGTCCACTGTGCTTCCACAAGTGCAAAAGCCCACCAACAAAACAACAACAACAAAAGAAATCAAAAAAGGACACAAATGTTCTGATGCACTCCAGCCTGGCACAACATGGTTCCGCTTTGGGGTAATGGTCACAAGCAATGAATGAATATTTTGTGTGAGGGGTTTTCTTTCTAGTTCTGTACACTCAAAATATCGATAAAATACTAATAAGCATCTAAAAGCTTACATGTTTATCTGAACATAATGCAAACTGTGCCTACTCTTTAAAATGCGCATGATTAATTCTTTTATTTAAAAAGCACAAAACCAATAGTTATTAAAATGAGACAATGTCGACCTGTAGGTATATACTTTAGTACTCCTAACAACAAACCTTTCCAGTAGCTAGAAAGTAAATACTAGGCAATGTACCCTGAAAAAATGCCAAAGTGTATGGCAACACATAAATAATCCTGTTTCATACATGCTCTATCCAGAAGCAGTTTCACAATGGGGGTAGGGAAGAATATGAAATTGTCAACAACAGTTCTGAACCAATAATAAATGTGGGAATCTATTCCTTTTCAAGGAAGGTGTTCCTGGAAAGATGACACTGACATGTAACCTCAGGAATGTCCAGAAACATTAATTATTATAAGGTCACAAATGCACTTTTTCTTTGTGTAAAGCCATTTGAAAGATTGATAACCACAATGAACAGATGTCTATCTCTTCCCTTCCAATAAGAACAGCTGAAAGACAAACGGAATCACAGAATGGTTAGAGTTGGAAGGGACCTTAAAGATCATTGAGTTCCAACATCTAAGAAATAAGAAAACTACAGTCGTCTTCAGATACATTTACATGACACTCACCCAATCCTAGACTGAGGCAGCAGACCGGAACACGTGTTCTGAAAAATGTTGTACTTGGACTCTTTAGGATTAGCGTGAAGATTCAGCCCATATAGGATCCTGCAGGCTTTGGAGCTGGGTGGTGGGTTTTTTGGGTGTTTTTTCCAGTGTTTTTTCATTTGGGCATTTTGGTTTTGTTTGGGTTTTTGTTTGTTTGTTTTTTTCTAATGGAAAGGAAAGAGCGTTAGGTTGCCGAATTTTTTGCTATAAGTTGTTCTTCCAGAACTGAGAACTACAAATATTCACATACAGAGCTTCAATATGGAGCACGTGACAAACAACAGCTAATGTACCAAAGGAGTAATTTAATTCTTTGCATAGACTTCCTAAATCAGATCCACAGGTTTTCTCTTTAATCCTGTGTATTTCTTCTTTTCTGTGAATTAAGAATTTGTGTAAGCTATTAAGTGTTAATAGCTGTCACTGCCTGATCAAACTGTGCACCGGACACTTGCAACTGTTGCTGTACCCTACTGCGAAACTCCTATTACTTGTCTTTCCATACAACTTGGCAGTGCCCAGCATTGGCTCTGGTGTGTGCCTGTCCACAGGCTGCATGTATTACCCCTTCAGACAAATTAGATATTCTACTGATTTGCTTTCAGAATCTGATCTTACAGCTACTTCAGTGGCCTAATCATAGCCTTTCCCACAGCACTATCCTGTTAAAATCTTGGCTTGACATACTCTTGGCATACTCTTTCATACATAGGAAAGCATATAACATTAATATTGGGTGAAGATATTTTGGTAAATAGTAAACTTTTTCTGAAAAAATAAATGTTCACATAAGACTGAAATTACGAGAAATTCAGAAATAATTGAGAAAATAATTTTGGCTTGAGAAAAAGAGATGGACTACAATCATAAGAAATACTACTTTTTCCCCAAACTGTTAAAAGCAACCATTGCTCTTCAGAAAAGTCAAATACATTGATTTTAATTTTCCTAAATTAAACATTCCAGTGAAAAGAGGAATCAAGAAAAAAAGCAATTAAATCAGTAGAATTGACTCATTTTTTCCTCCTCATTTTGCCATAATCCCTTTCATAATTTCCTTGCTCCCATCTCTGAAACATTTCAAATCTATTATCAAAAATATTCTCTCAGGCTTTCCAGCAATTGAGTCATTATAAAAGAAATTATTCTTGCATGTCTCTAGAAATACAGTTTTCCTTCTTCCATCATCCTTAAAATAGATAATGGGGTATGAAGTCGAACATGCAGGTAACCCATCTGGCAAAGACGTTATTTTTGTCTATCTGCTTATCTATGTTCTCTGTTCAATCACTCTTTCTATCTGAGCAGAAACACAATCAAGGTTTAAAATCCTTCCACTTTTAGCTCGGTCTTGCCACTTTCTGAAATTTCATGCAAGAAAGATGTTAAAAGACAGTTGTACAAGTCAGCTCCAAGTAATGCTGTTCTTTGTAACCGCAAAGAGTATTCAGGAATCACCAACTGCACCATCACTGAACTGCTTAGCTTTATTTACAAATACCCCTGGCAAAAACTCACTCAACAATTTAAACCTTGTTTAAAGAGAAACTGGATTTTTTTTCTGTACCAAACACGCACAAGCAAACAGGAGAGGGATGATGAACAGTGAGATACCCATCAAAAAAGCTCATTTTTTTTCCTGTGAATTTAACTTCTTTCTCATTCAGACTGTATATTTTAGTCAGAATAGAACAGCGTATCTAAACACTGACCTTACTGCCTCTGGCTTGGAAACAAATTTGAACAAGAATCACCTGTCGTAATGGTACATTAAATAAATCCTTGCTACCTGGACTTCAACAGTTTCACTAATCTGTTCAGTTTGCTTCAGATCATATGTAATCCTCAAAGGTAAATGAAGAAAACGCAAATGTAGAAAAATCAAATTTTGATCAGAGACACTACATGTAGTGTTACACTTATCTGTTCTGATTACAAGATTATCAGTGTTTTTCAGTGAAATGCTCTGCAGTTGAAATAGTCCTGATTAAAATATCCTAGTAGTGAACAGAGATCAATATGAAGTTTTCTCAATATAACACAATATAGAGAAATTAAACACACTTTCAAACAAAATCCCTTTAACAACAAGTATATTTACTCCTAAAAACTATTGTGAAGGAGTATAAGTGTGTGTTTGTGCGCGTGTGTTAAAAGGCAGTACTGTCTTAGAGGTGGGAAATATGGGACCTGCAGATGGTTTTGATCTGAAAAGGCACTCCCTTAATCATGATTTTTTGTTGATCAATACATAGACACATCCCAGCCAAATGGGAACATTCCCTGAAGAAAGCAGTCCTGATTCTCACAGAGCAGGAGCATGAATGATTAAAAAAAATGTTTTCCACTTGTGATCATCTGTATATTCACAAAGATTCTGTTACTGGTGATTTCACCCACCACATCAATAGTTACCTTCTTTGATGTTTGACTCTTTATGTAGCGTAGAGGAGACCTCTGAAACACAGCTCTGTTTAAGCAAATGAAAGTTTCAATATGAAACAAGAGTTTCAAAATCGACTTCGTATTTTACTTCTTTCTCTGTTTCACTTTACACAGTAAAATAACACCAGGAATTCCATCCAGAGAAAGAACTCTCTGTATGGTTCTAGTAGCCCTTTTGAGCCTAACTGGCACCCAACCATAAACAATAAAATTACTTCTGACAGACTACACTTTCAGGTGCCAGACCCCAGGCTTGAACTAAAGAGATCAAAGGCAGTTTGCACCAAATGAGGATGTATATTCTCCTCTGTCCTGTCCACTTGTTGTTTCAACACTTGCTCTTTTTCTCGGTGGTGTGTCCTGACATAGAACAGCCGATTCTCCTCCAACAACCATCTTCACACTATTTGTACTTCAGAAAGACTAAGGGGGTGTATTCTCTTCCAAGCTTCTGAGCAAAAGCATATTTTCTCTGGCAACTGCTTTTTGTCAAATTTCATCTGGAAACATAGATGACTTGCTCCTATTACCAGATATTAGAAGATTAGGATTGTATCCTACTATTCTTTCATGTAGTTGTTCCCTAATGAGTCTTACATGCTGATCAGCTGTAGATGTGCCTCTAATTTTGCGCAATTTAGATATCATTTTATATAAAACTCCACAAGACTTTAGTGTATGTTGAAATAAATTCACTTATTCTACTGACTTTCTTCTTTCTTCCCTACGGTCTATGAAATAACTATTGATATGGCAGTGCTGATCTGCAGCAGTTCTCCCTGCTGACTTAGGCCAGCAAGCTGCTCATGAATCTAGCAGATGTTTCAGTTGTCTAGGCCAATGGAAACCTTATGGACCCTTTTTTCTTCATCTCCTCCCAGGAGCAAATGTTAGTACAGCAGATATCTGGATGTGTGCCATGTAGCAACAGAGGCAGGAAAAAGCTGCTGTGGCTTCGCTAAGCATGGTGCTGTATACTGATTGTATTTTTTTTCCAGTCCTCTCTAAGAGGGTAATTTACAAATGCCACACTCTTCATATACAGACAAATGTTAAATCAGTTGTTTTTGAGATATCCCTAGACCCTGTTGTACGTTTGAGTCTTGGATTGTTAAACAGATATGAATCAGAAAAATACATTCGTGTACTGTACTTTCTTTTCCTCATGCTAGTACAAATTTAGAAGTGCATAAATGCAGCACGAGTAGCTTCAAACATTGTGTCCCTAATAGATTGTAGAGACTGCCTCATGGAAAACATTAAGGGGATTTAGGCCCATGAACAATTTCCAGTTTTTAAATTTAATTTAAAATAGATTAATTAAAAGGAAAATATATACCTGAATTCTCTAGCTGCCCTCAAAAAGAGCTATATGGAAAGTACCTTTTTTTTTGTCATCACTTGATCTCACTTTCACAATAGATGGAAGAAGCAGTCCCTTATTCAAAATGTCTAAGTTTTTTATTCTAGAGTTTCTTTTTTTTATTGTGACCTTTCGAACCCTTTTATTTGTGAGAATTTAACACAGGGTCTGTGATTTCCAGTGATCTACGAATAAATATCTTCAAGCCAAGTATCATATTGGTCTGAAATTCTCATCCTTAATGTTTTTAAAGGTAATGAGTTGATACAACAAAAGGATCAGCAGCAAAATATTTTCCAGATTTCTTCTTTTATGCATTTATGAGATGTATTTTTAGATGCAGGCATTTGTTAATCCTCGCTCATGAGCCAGTTAAATTCTGACTCCTCAGAAGCACAAAAAGTGACAAGACATGTATACATTGTGAAGCCAATAGCAGAACTGGGAACTCAGATCTGAGTTCAGAATTTCTGCAAGAGGCAGCAAAATGTTACGATTAGCTTCAATGTCACCTGAACTAAAATCTTTGTCTCTTTTTAAGCAAAAAAAAGCCTAAAATATGTCAACAGGCCAACAGAATAACTTGATTAATCAATTATTTTCAATTAGAAAAATTGTATCTTTCTTTTCCTCACAAGAGGGATGTCAATGCAACACTGCAAATTTTCTGCCTTCCTTAAAATCATATTTTGGTATGTCCTGTTCCACAGAGACTCCTTTACACATCTAGAATAAGATTCACAGTTGAATTTGGTTTTTTGCCTTGCCTTTTGAATGCAGTTAATTTATCAGCTCCGTATTAACACTGATGTCTTTACAGTTAAGTTCTACTTAAAAATCATTCATTTTTATTAAAAAAGGTAAACCTAGGAGCTACAATAGATGTATTATTGCTTTAGTATAGAAAAGTCTTAGTGAATTCTATAACATGTGAAACACAAGGGCTCTCTGCAGTAACAATTTTTTTTAAATCCACTGAAATGTAAGAAATCAGCAAGTATATTGATATGTGCATTAAAGTAATTTTCTAGATCAGTGAATCCATGTCAGTAATGGTTGACTAGATTTCCTACTTGGCTGTAAGAATATTTTAGTTGAAGCCTTTTATTTTATAATTTACTGAAGTATGCTAAAGGTTATTTGGTACCTAACAAAATGTTGACTTGAACAAGCTTCTCCTAGAAAGGAGAGAACAACATTAATTCTGCACTTTGTTGACAAAATGTTTGCTTGTGTCAAATTTGCAGGATATCCAAAAATTCTGTTCACATTAACATTACCTAACTTTTTTCATTTTACATAGTAAATCAATAGAAATATGTTTTTTTTCAGGATTAAAACACAACATTATTTTCTCATGACCAAAAAGTAGAAGTGCTAACATACATATTTAAAACCCAGCAAGGAAAGTGGCTGTAGAATGACCATATATCAGAAAAAAAAAATAGTGCAGTGGAGTTGAAGGTTTAGTTGTTGAATGACAAGCATCGTTGGAACAAGCTTTAATCTTTCAAGTGCTTTGAGTTCACTAAGAGGTGTAGCAATGAGTCAGGAAGAAGAAAAATGATTCAACAAGTGAGGAGAAGCAGCTCCCCCCTTTGTGGCTCATGAAGTAAGAAGCAGCAACGTTCATGAAAGGACATATGGGGCAACCACAGGTGTGCCACTTCCTTAATCACCCTAAAGGATGAAACATTAGAAAAACTAACAAAAATGCTGTTATGCAATTAGGAAATGCAAAGAAAAGGAGACTTTCTTAATCACATCTATTATTGTATATCTGTCAGGTTAGCAGCCTGGCAATTTGTGAGCTGCACAATTGCATGCAACGTTTATGTCATTCTTCTTGCAGTTGGTTCTACAGACTTTTTGTTAATTGCATTAGTTTTGATGGGATTTAGTTATTAGAAGAAAAGTCAGAGCAAGCATAAATTGAAATGCCTGAAAATATACTGAAAATTCATTTTTTGAAAATGTAGAGGCTTGCCCATACTCTGAAAGAAAGAAAAATCTCCCACTTAGAAAGGAGGATGTCTGATAAAATTCACAAAACTGATTTATCCGCTTCAACATAGACTTTTTTTGTAAAAATTCTCAGTGGTCGATACAACAAACCTAAACACACACACACCTACATTACAGAAATATAAATGTCAAAGACCACATTTCCATTTCAGGGGAGGGCATCAGGGGGGAGGAGGAGACACAATGACTAATATCTGATGCACAGATTGAGATAACTAGACTTTTTCTGGACAGCACAGCGTATTTCTCAGGTAGAGAAATGAAACAGCAATAAACTGAAGTAATATATTTTAAAGTGGAGTAATCTAAGTTAAACCTAAATTTTTAAAATACATCACATACAACTGATGCTTGGGTTTAGGGCTTCAGAACGAGCATAATCATTTCAGTGACTTTCAATCACAGTATGGTCTATATCTGAGTAAAATATATAATTTTTTTCTTTGCTGGTCTTTGTTGGGTTTTACCTTTTTTAGAAAAATCTAAACAGTAGAAAATGCACCATGTATATTCATAAATCTTGCTTAAATCGTAGTTACTTTTTTTCCTTCCATTTTCACAAAGTTGCTCTTTCTTGCCATTCATCTATCCAGCAATCAGAATGCTTGCCTGAAAGACTGTACATGAGAGGAAGGTAAGAGAAGAATTGATCTTCACAGAGTTCTTTTGTTACAGGTATTAAGACTACTGTATTCTCAAGACCATGCAATTATTTGTGTACACTGAAAAGCAAACAAGCAAGTACTTGGAGCACAATGTGTTTTAGTAACATCAGTAGTGCAAATTTTATACCTACACATATGTACGTTTGCTATGCTGACACCTTTGATTGCAGCTATTATAAAGTAGTTAGTTTTGTTCTGAAGCAGTTAGCTAAGAATACAAATATTTGAAAATTCTTTCATTTAGGAGGGGAAGCTCATGATGTAATAGGGGTTTTTCTGTTATGAAGTCATACCAGTTTAAAAACAGTGCAAAAAATTCTATGTCCCATGTCTCTAAGCACAGAGCATATGAAACAACAGAAAAGGTGACTTTGCCCATAATTCAAATCTTTTCTCAGTCAATACTCAGGGTCAAGACATCTGTCACAATTTTTTAGGTGGTTTTTTGTTTTGTTTTGTTTTGTTTTGTTTTTTCTCCCCAGCCTGTAGTCTAGTGCATAGTGCTTTCTCTCCAGAATAGACCATGGGAAGTGCTACAGCGCCAACATCTACAGGGGCTCATTTACGCTGTTTCTCCATTTCTGACCGAAAGCAAGCACAGCTATCTCCACACTATATCCTGATCTGCAGTGTAACCATCAGTTCAGATCTTTCTGAGCTTCTTTCACAGAACCACAAACACAAAATCATATCAATTAAATGATTCAAGAAAACTAAATTCTATCGCCAGTGTGTATCTTTTATATTTGCCCTTTAGGCCAGGCAGTTGCGGGGTAGAGATCATTGTCCTTTTCAACATTGTTATATCACTTTTTAAAACTATCTTAAGGTCAATAGTTATGTATTCCCATTTCAAGAAGATACAGCAAATCCATAACCGTATCTTTCTAAAACCTTAGTGAAAAACTAGCTCTTCTATATGCTCGTACCTCTTGATATTAAAAGTGCTGTTTTACACACTTTTGAATGTTGCTCCTTCTGCCCAACTCTACGAGTCATAGGAACAGTGAGAATGATAGTAATGATGACAACTTTTAGCATTATGCATTGTATAAAAAGCCTGAGTGAGCTCTCCTGAGCACCATGGAATTATAAATCTTTCTTATAGCATTCATTGGACTTTCCATTCTTCAGTTCTTCCAGAACAATATCCAATGATGAAAACAGATTTATCAACACAGTAATGTCAATGAGAGTCAAAAGTCAGGAGAAATGTAACCCACTGTAAATTAATCCATTTCTAAAAAATCAGGGCCATAAAAGAAGGTTTTACATTCTCAATTAGATTAATAATTAAATTGTGCCTAATTTAGATACTTTTTCCGTTTACAATTTATAATTTCTGCCAACTAACGCGTTTGCCTTCAAGCCTTTTGTAAAACATGCTTCTCATGTACAACAGACTTAGATCAGATCTACCTTATTCTTTCATTGGCAGAAGACCCTAGATCTCTTCTGCTTTTCTCTAGATGCTTATTTCCCTTACCAAGTTCTACTTGCTTTGCCCCGTGTGCTGCTGAACTGTTTTAACTGTCAGACTGGCCAGATCTTGAACTGACTCTATGAAATGATGCGGTTTAAACAGCCCCCAGCTGGCTGGCAAACAGCTGAATCAGTGCAACCAAGATCATGAGGGCTGTGAAGAACTCCTCTGATATCGACTTGTAAGAGAGAAAATTGGTATCAAATCACAGTCCTGTGATTTCCTATGTGCAAGAAAAACTTATATTCAAACAGATACACATGGCAAATATGTGCTGAATAACAATGCAATATAATGATTATAAAAGATGACTCCAAGCCCAGACAAATAGTTCTCTTACTTAACTTTACACTAAACTTACAGAAACAACTGACAATAATATACCACAAAGGAAGTTAACATCTTTAAAAAACCAAGAGTAATTGGTTGGCTTTTACTGAAACATAATTCTGCCCCATGTTTTGAGCAGAACAAAACAAGGCAACTGTTACGGTTTCCAAACAAGCGGCTGTTACAGTGTCTGTTCCGCTGAAAGACTCTAATGTTATTTACACTGCTTCTCGGCAATTATTTTGAAATAATAAATTCAGTGTAGCTAGCACATCTCATTCCCCATGCATGGAAATTTTTCTTTCTAAGAGTATATACAGATCCTCAGAAGATGCCCTGAGTAGAAAAAACTTTTAATGGCTTTGCTTTGGGGAAAAAAAAAGACCAACAAAAAAAAATGTTTTCAGCAAGAATGACTTATATACAGCTCTTGTAGACTTTCACTGTCCCTTAAAGAGAACTTTTTTTTATTCATCTAATCTTTACAACGGGCAGAACAGCTCCCTCCAAATATACCATCCAGAAAAAATTCTTCAAAATAAATGAAACTTCTCCAATGAAAATAAGAAGAAAAATCAAGCAACTGAAAGAATGATCTGGGATTTGCATAAATACTTTCAATTTTTTATGCAATGCTATATAGAAAAAAAAAAATATGTAATCCAGTGATTCCAAGAGCTGGAGCTTCAATAAAAAAGAAAAAAAACACATGACCAAACCACACGAGACTTGTCACAGGACAGCAGGAGATAACATCTCCCTTCTTCATATACAAATGAAAATGTGAAAGAAACAATTGTGTGTTTCACTCTGATTCTTTTGTTCCAAAAGCCACAATGAATCCATTAAGCTGCTGCTATAAGAGGAGTAAAAGCATCAAAACTCTATGCTAGTCTATACTTGAGAACTGTTACAGCAATACTCACTTGCTGCTCTAACTACTGCTGTTACCACTGCTTCTGGTGGATACAGAAAGACAAGAGCTTAGGGAGGAAGGAAGGGAGGAGGAAAGGAAAAGAGGAGGGAAGGAAGGGAGGAGGGAAGAAAGGAAAAAAATCAACAAAGTCAGCAACCCCTCTCACCTTCCAGAGCTATATTGCATTTGTTTGTGTATAGGAAGTTCCGTTCCAAAAGACTGGAACAAAGTGTATAGTAAACCCAGTGCTTACAAAAAGCCCTCCAAGCTTGTGCAGCATAGGCACTCTGTTCAAATATGGATGATACAAGCCTTCTGGAAAATGCTTAATATGTGCATGTGCATGATCTGTTCACAGGCAGCATGCTTACTGTGCATGAAAGGCACAGAATGTCTGTTTGGGCCTCCTTCTGTCTCTGAAGTGAGATGTGTGGCCTGGCCTTCAGGAGATGTCCTGTCCTGTCCTAAGCAAAGCTTAAGTGAAGATGTATTTAGTTAGGGTATTCTTTTTGTCCTCCTAGAACACAGTAGGAAAAATTGCCCAATATGAATTAATGTCAATAAATTTCTTATTGCAAAAGATAGATTAGATCAATTTTTTGCTTACAAACTACAGACATCTAATGAAAGATATCACAACATCTTAAGAGCTATGCTGAAACAGTTGGAATGAGAAGCAGACTCTTCCCCCTCTTCTCACTACTCCAAGAGATGTTTGCTAGCTCTGACAGCCAAGAAAGTTAGCCAGGAAAGTAAACTTTTGATTTCTACTCCCTCATATGCTTACAGATGACTCAACAGTGCCAAAAGTATTAAAATACCAAATAGAGGTAAAAAGTAGAAGGTAATTTTTCCAGCACTCATACAGCTGCCCAGTGTGGTTGCACTATTAAAAATGAGGTAGAAAACCTGTATCTATCCTCTAAGCAAACACGTTCCTAATAAGCCAGGAAAAACTTTGCCAGTGTGTGATCATCCACAGATCAATGGCTACAGAAGAAAGTCAAAGAGATGGCAAAAGAGCTAGTTCTACCTGACTCTCTATCTAGTGTTTATGGTGTATATGTAGGCTTCCTTTATTATCATTAAAAAATATCCAAGAGACACATTACATATTAACACCCTAACATTTAGAACATTAAAGCATAACAGCAGAAACAAAGGAGGAACTAAAATGAGATGATGTCCTGCTGATACTACAGAAACTGAATCTGGTGCAGTGAGAGTCAGAAGGTTGGTAGAGTGGGCAGAAAAAAAGCAGCAACTGAATTGGACTGCAGACAGAAAGAATATTTAAATCATAGCTTTGGGCAGGCTACCTGCAAATGACTGAAATGCAAGGAAGCCAGAGGGAGAAGGATTATGACAAGATCTCTGAACAGCAATGAACAATTTTTAATCATTCTTTAATATACCTAACCTGACATGGTGAAAACAAACCAACTTTCCAAAGGGAAGATCTTACTATTTTCTGAAAAACTGAAAAACACTGGTCAATTCTAAAATTTCTTACTGAAATAGCTTGGGTGTGAACAAGGCTTTTAACAACAAAAAAACCAAAAAACTATAATAAGCTGAAGCATAGTGATATCTGGAAATGAAAAAAAAAAAAAAAAAAAAAGAAGGAACCAGTGCAGAGAAAATTGGATCAACAGGGAGAAAGGTGAAAGAACAAACTCCATCAAGAAAGTGCTGTTATATCAGCATGGAAACATTTCATGGAAATGATCAATTCTGATGACATTCTGTTTAGAAAAAAACAACTTCACAGTCTTTGAAACACCAGAGAGGAACATTGTGAGTTTTCATTTAGAAATGCATTTTAGATTGTTATTTTTTTTCAATATTTACTTTTATATCGGTACTTTTTAAATTCCCATGTTGTAAAAAGAATGTTAAACAAATTAAAGACAAGATATAAAAGAAAACTAAGTTTTAGCAAACTGAAACATTTTAAACTGACTTCTTTTTTTACCCTGGTACTTGACTGAATATGACAGATGGAATGTATTTTTTTTTTTTCTAATATGGATTATCTTAATGTGGAACTTTCCCACAAAATAAAAGCAGCACATTTCAATGAGTTTCAGCACATCTATTTACATTCATACATGATCTCTAGCTGCATCACAGCATTAAAAGCAGAATTCACAGAACACAAAGACTATCTACATTTTCCTCCTACAGGTCTCAAGAAATAACAATAAATTCTTTAAGTAGAAATATAGAATAGAGTATACTAAGGTTTCTAAACCAATTTTCATTCTGCTTCAGCTTGGGTGTGGAGGGAATTGACTAATAAAAAGTCTTACACACAAAATCCATTATAGGAAGGCTCATTTCCCCAAAAGTGGGTCAGAATCAATTTCAACCTTGATAACGGGATGTGAAAAGAAAACTGTTGAAACAAGCAATGCAGAAAAGAGATTTTAAAGTCTTAGTTTTGTACCCAACCTCCAAGTTTAACAAACAAATTTTAAGGGATCAAAGCTAGCCTGTTATGAAGCATAAAACTACCTCTACTGAAAACCATAAATTATGTATGGAGCAGGCATATTTACCAGTGCTGCTAGTACTGCAGCACATCTTTGAATGAGCACTGACTGCCGAATGCTTCATGTTGTTTTATGATGAATTATGTAGAAAGCTCCAACACCACAACTATGCTAAGGTGCTAGAGTTCATGTACACAAGTGTTTGTGAGTCATTCAATAAGTAGGAGACAAAAACATTACCTTTTTCCTTTTGCTCGGGTTCAACATTTTGTGAGAGTAATTTCCACTAACACAAAAACGAATACATTAAAAAATGTCAGATAAAATTACTGTCTTCTTCACCTTCCTTCCTTTACTTTTTTTTTTTTTTTGCTTTCCTTCTCTCCTCCCCACCCCCTCACCACAACTCCCTTCTTCAAGTGATACAGCTGCATAAAACTGAAGTACTGATTGGAGTGATGCACCAAATTCCATTAACAGAAATGGCATATGAGAGTATAACAATGAGCATGTCAATTTGAGTATTTCCTTCACCATGAACAGTTAATTTTGAAAAAAAGCTTTTGCTTCTTTCCAAACAAGGACAATTTCAGAGCAGATTCATTTATATTCAAGACTCAGAAGAATTTAAAGTACTAGTGAAGTGTAGGGAATGCCTATATGGCCCAATGAGGCACAACATATCACCTGTTCCCTCCTTCGAGGTAGTGACATTCAGAAGCTTCTATCAATATGCCTGGATTGCTGTCATGCATAGCTATGCCCTAGATGTGCTATTTCGAGACCTAAATCAGTATTTCTTTCTTACAGTCTCACTGAAAACCAAGAGTTGGTGTGTGCGCAGGGATTTTTAGTAGGCAAAACCAACACCAAAGCAGGTTTTCCCATCCAAACCTGGAGCACAGGGGAAACAGCAGTAGCAGTCTGCTATGGAGAAATATGTGGAGGACAAATAAATAGTCATCAGACTTGTTCCAGAAGACTGGGAACAAAAGTTTAGCCTAGAACCCGCTACCACACAGTCATTATGAACTTCCTTGGTTACTTGATATATGTGTGGTTAGGTCACATTTGACTGCGAGCAGTTTACCTTTTCCTAAAACAGAATAATAAAAATCTGTAGGTAAGCTATCCGATTCAACTGAAAATATAGTGAAATACACTTCATATGCAACTTGTCATAATACAGTACAGCAGGGACATACAAAGTGCAACAATGCAATTTTCCCTAAAAATATGTAAAGTGGTTCAGATTCCAAGTAAACTATGGAAATATTTTTTCGTCCTTCTGCTTTTTGCAGAATCCAAAGCCTTCTTTTTAATTTATTTAGACATATACAGAAATAAAAATATATAATTTTCTTCCTCTCTCTTTTCACGTTGAAGACAGTGGTTTAGCACACTGCATTTTTTTCAAACTTATTTAAAGCAGGTGGTTTAATTTTCAGATCTTCAGGGAAAAATATCCATCTTGGGCTGAAACTATCTGTCTCATTTCAGCAGAGAGGATTCATTTCTTCCTCTTTAAGAAAGTTATAAACCTCATTTTGAAATCTTTGAAGATGAAATGTATTTTCCCTATGCTCCTCACTTCAGCAATGGCCTAGAGATTTAACAGGAAACTAGGTCATTAGAGTCCCCGATACTTTCTTTGACATAGCTAAATGACATCTCTTCTGGAATCCAAATGTCATTTTTGCCCTTTATTCCTAGAAAAATAGATGTCAATCCCCACTAGAAGCCACTGCGATCATTACCTTTTGATAGAAAATTTAAATCAATGGAAAATAAAATAAGTTTGAGGTGCTGCTTCTCTACAGCTTCTGTTTCAGATCAATTTTCTAGGCTTCCTGAGTTGCCCAAGTGTCTGATCAAGAATGAATCCAGATGTATACAAGGTAGTGTCTGTGCATTTTGGAGGTCAAGATTGGAAAAATTCTGCTTCATTACACACTGGCTTAGAGAAAAAGCGAACCTAGCATTTCAGTGAACTTTCATGCCCCAATCCGACTTCACATTGTAATGTTTTCAACCACAATACAAAACATAACTAATACATTACCATACCATAGACAAGTGAATAGCAATGGGCAAAACACAAAGCTTAACAGGTTTTAAGATTAAATGGCTTATTCCAATCATAAGTGAAACTTACGATAGTTGTCAAAGCCTTGTCTAATCCTTTCCTCGGCATCCTCTTGACACCAGCCCAGATCTCTCACTCCTCCAGCACGGAGGTCCTCTTCTAAGAATCCCCATCTCTTACACACACATTTTAAACACGGCCTTTACAGATTGACTGGAATTTTGTGTTTTTCCATTATGCTCCCTCAGGATACACAATTTATGTCTAATAGAAGCTTGCACCACACATTCAAGGGAACAAAGCAGAGAGAAACAGGGAAACAATGTGTTGTAAGATAATTTGCCATGAACAGCCCAGCAAGTCCCATTACAGAGACCTCTATGGCTGCAAGGCCTTAATACTTAAATGACAGAAGTGACAGAATGACACTGAAAATGAAGAAAAAAAAAACCTTCCCCGAGGGCCTGATGGGAGACCAGGGGATAGTCTACCAGGAAAGGGTCTAAAATTCAAATTAGTACAGAAGCTGGAAGACCTGAGCGCTAAAAATACAGTTTGGTTTAATCAATATGTAAAATCTGTGTTAGCATTTAACTCAAAATCCTCTTCCACTTTTCTCAGGGGTATCTCGAGTTCTTTCCTCCTATCACCCTTCACACAGGCCCCAAGTATGTCAAACTCTTGACGCTTTGCTCTGTTTACTGTAACAGCTTTCAACCCGCAACTCCAGTATAGGGAAGTGAAACACTGGCACACGGGCTTTATCAGAATCCTCAGACAACCTCCTCTTTAATTCCAGCAGCACAGAGTGGAGTATTTGCAAACAAGATCTACACAGTCACATAGACTTGTCTTCTGTATCACTAGGATCCTGCTAATGAAAATGTTGATCTGTTCTACATTCCAGTGCTGAGCTACTAACCTTCCAGAAACTGATACCTTCACCTCAATCTAAGAAGATAAAGAAATGAAGCCAGTAGCCCATCAAAGAAATATGCTTTGACATTCACCCAGCAGATGCAAAGATCACACTGGAATTTCAATGACTGATGTCAAGCATGGTATTGTGGAGGTGTTTGAGTGCTCTTTGCTAAAAACAAAACCTCTTCCCAGGTTTGATTGCAGCAAGCCCAGCTCTTATCTTACATTTCAAGGAGGCTGTGAAATAAAATTCAAGAGAAAAACACTCCAAAGCAGCATGAAACTCTTTGGTCAAGGAGGTGTGGGGCTTTGGCATGCTTTTGGCCAAGCAGTTCAAGGATTTCAGCTGGCTCAGTTTGTGAGCAGCCCCCCATTATCACATCTCGGGGGTTTCAAAAACTGAAAATGCTTTTGGAAATCTATTTAGAGCTTTTGCTTTTCACTCTGGATTTACATACTGAACTTTCTCTTCAAAATAATAAATTCATTCTATCAATGTATATAATATTTTTTAATACTTTGCACTTGATGGAAATTTATTAATAGAGGGTAAAAAGTGAGATCAAGACAAATGCAGGGCCCCAATTTGCTTGGCAAATGCTGCAATACAACCCCCTTACTTCTTTCTGCATTTTACCTTTAACTCTGATTGCAATTTAGTGGCAATTAGCTGGAAAGAGTAAAGGTATTTGGAGTCTTGACACTGGCACCCATAAGATCTATCCACCCATGAGACAAGTTTTGCGGTGCATACCACATTATCTTTTTCTCCAGGATCTTCTTAAGTATCTTTAAATAAATATATAAATACTTGTAAAATAATCTTTCTCCAGATTTAGTGACTGACTGGACATTTACCTTCCTATGCTAAGTTAAAAACAAAAGACAAAACAGCACATAAGGTATCTGTGTAATTTTTTTCCAAGGCACATCATCTGATTTGCATTCACCTTTCCCTTAATACCTTTCAAGTTATGTTAATGCTCACACATACTAAAAGAATGAAACTAGTTACATATGTTAAACAAATAGTAATAAAAATCTGCTCAGATCAGGTGACAGGCTGAAATATGAAGGTTTCAGGGTTTTTTTTTTTTCCCTATTTTTTATTTTATGTTCAAGTACTGCTACATTCCTGAAACTGTACTTGTGGTCTTTTCTGTCTAGAAGTACAGACTCTCAGTGGAAACATTCTTCAAGGTAATCAGACTACATCTACCTTTATACTTATAGTGATTTTTTTAAACTCCTGTAATTTCCTATTTTTTTCCCTTTGCCATCTATTCTTTTCAAATATAGAAAAGAGAGAAATGAGATTCAAGCACACAAGAATATCTCAACAGAGAATAAACATTTTAAAATGTTTAAGGATATATAAGATAATAATGAGATAAAAGAAACACACCAAAACCAAACAAAACAGATTGTGAAATTATAGCACAATTTTACATGTCTCATGGAAAACAGGAAGATACAGAATCTGTTTTCCTAGGAAGAAAAATGAGAAATTAGAAAAGATACATCAAGCTACAGAGAAATTCTAAGACATTAAAAGTAAATTGGTTAAATGGTTAGCTATTAAATTGGACAAGAAGTCTCCAACTGTGGCAAAAAGTCAAGGGATAAAACCAGGAAACGACTAGAGAGCTATTTCCATAAATTCATGTAGCATAAGAGAGACCAATAAAGAAAAGAAAGTGACAAAAAAGAGGAGAATGTAAAGGCATGTTTTGAGTGCTTAATTCAAGTGCAGATGTCTCAGAGAGTATACTGTGTGTATCTTACAACCAGCCTATAAAGCAGCCTACTGGATGTCAGGGATTGCAATTGCCACTAGCAATGCCAATATTGACAAGAAGTAGCAATAAGTAATTTTATGAGGCCCAAGTGTGTGTTGCAATAAATAGATGCCAGAAACTTGGGTTAGCAAGGGAAAATATTGGAGGGTTATTGGAAGAAGGAAAAGACTTTGATGAACTCTTCTAATGCTGTCTGATCGAATACTGAGATAGACCCAAATGTATGAATGGATTTTCTTTAATGAGTCAAGAAAAAACAAAAAAACTAAAACTAACTTTACAATAAGTTCTTTCATTGCATGGCTATTTGGAAAGCACATCTTTGTGTCTTCTTTATACCAAATACTAAGTTCAGACAATCTTGTGTGAATGCTGATGTTAAAGACACTTAAAGTAACTTTTGAGCCTCTATTAGTAACCCAACACTAAGTCACTAAGATAAATGGTATAAGTCGCTAAGATAATTATTACAAGGCATTTCAGAATCATCCTGTATTGTCCCAGATTGGCCTGGCTTTATTTACAAAAGAAACAATCAATCCCCCTCAGGCTCCTGAGCCTCTTGCCTTTCTTTTTGTGCAGATAAATTCACCAGCATTTTCTGAAACAGTGGAAGCAATGTGCAAGAAGACACTGACAGATATATGAGTACAAAAGTTGGCTCAGAATCAAGGAAACTATTTATTTCTTAGTGATGTGGTACAATAACTAAGATATTTCAGATACTGAATTTCCCCCCAACTTTAAATACACAGGTAGACTCACTGATTTCAGGAGAAGTGCAGGCTTAACTTAAGCACATAAGTAAAGGTTTACAGGATCAAGTTCCAAATGTATAATACACACAAGCCTGACGTTTCATTTCTTTACATGAGAAAGCTGTAAAGCAGCTAAAAGCCAACATTCCACACTACAAAACTCATTTTTCAAAAACCATACATCTCTACACCTCTCCCCAAAAATCCTTCAGTCTCTCAAAAGCCCAAATACTAAACCTCTCCCACCTGTCCATCTCCTAACAAATCTCTCACAGCACTGCTGCCTTCATCTCCACCATCCAACCCCAACAGCCAACTCACCTCTCAAACTGCGATTAATCCAATCTGTCATGTCTTACACTGACCCATACCTTCTTTCTAAGTCTGGCCTGTTGCTGCATCACTGTCACACAGACAGCACCCAGCTCTGTAGTCCAGACCTTCCTGCAAATACACACAGCTGTCACACCCAGAACCTGTTGTGCATCTATATGCCTTGCCTCTTGGTTTGTGTAGCTACCTGTAAAGGCTTAGAGTGAGGAACTTTTTTGTGACTTTGCTGTTCACACAGCATATTAGGCATGATCTGCTGGCTAGATATGCCCAGCATAAGGACCATGAGGGAGAACAAATGCTATTATGTTGTGCTGGAGATGGGACTTGACAAGATGTCCCTAGAAGATATTTGCCCATTGTCACTATGGGCCACTTCCTTCCCACCATGTCACTTTATACTCTGCTCCTTGCTTCAGTTAGGTGGGTTTACCCCTTGTCAGTACTGGATAAAATGAGAGAAGGCATAAGAACACAGACATCACTGAATGTCATCCAGGGTACCAGAAAGTCTCGTGCAGCTCAATCTGCTCTTTGGACATCCATTCATCCACAAAACTGTTTTTTATTTAGGAATCTACATAAATCAAGGGGGCATGTACAACTCAACTAGATAAAATAAAAATAAAAATCATAGCCTTACTATTATTAACACAAAAACATGACTAATCTATCAAAAAATTTTGAGACCTTACAGACAGTGAAGATCCTTTTTCAGACAGATTCATCTTCTGTTTAATTCCCATTTCACTTGAGAGATTAAATCCTATTCATGGGAAAAAGAAGGCTCTGGTAATTCATAAATGTATGCACTTAAAGAGAAGCAATTCAGAATGCTGACCTATACATTTTTGATCAATAAAATAGCTTGTAAAATCTGGAGAATTGTGTTAAAAGCACATGAACTCTGTGCTCTTGTTTCTAACAGGCAAATATTCTTGCATTACTTCAGAAGGAACCAGTGGCATGTGCATGTATAATTGACTGCTTTCTTATTTTTTTCTATGCTTACTCTTGAGCATTTTTATATTTGCATACTGTCGGTAGAAATTAACACACCGTTAAATATAACAAACGGTCATGATGAAAGAGAAGAGGTCGGGGCGGGGGGAACAAACACAAAATCAAAACAAAACCAAAACGATATGCTAAGATTGAAAAATCTAGGTCATAGCTCTTCCTGTTCTTTGTAAAGGAAATACAGAGGAGAAGCAAGGAATATAACAAAGACAACCAACAGCAGTAAATGCCTCCAGGACTAGACAAATTAAAATGGAATTTTGAATGCTTTCACTGGAAACACAACTCTTTCTCAAAGGAGAGACTGCCTTGAAACTGTTTTCTATTATTCAGGCTGAACTGCTCAACACGAAGCATGTCAGATTAAGAAATGAAGAGAGATGATTGGGAGATTTTGTGTAATCTCCAAATGTTTAGTACATAGAAGGAGAGCAGTAAGGATGCCACAGTAAATTCAGATTTATCACTGTAGCAGTCTATACAGAAGAGAAAAGCAGTCCTAAGGCTGTACATGAAGAGCATACACATGCATGAAACATGCTGGTGAAAAGATGTGCCTAATTCAATTAGTGAACAGATAAGAAACAAGAAAATATTTGCATGTTAATGCAAGGAATATGGACAGCAAAATGCAGGAACTGTAGACAAATGCCTTCTGTTACAGGAATGAGAGAAGTAAGGCAGAATAGCAATCATGATTAGAATACCATTAGACCATGACTTTTTCATGAAAGATAAAAATAAAGGTAAAGATAGCTGGGACCTAATTACAATCTCATGGAAAAAAAAAAAAAAAAAAAGACATGGCAGAAAAGATTTTTGTTTGGGTCAAATTCATTTTGAAGAAGCTGGTAGATGGGATTTTATTGGAAATCATTGTAGTTCCTTAGAACTGTATTTGATTGTGTAGTATACAGATCTTTCAGGCAAGGCTAAAGAAACCATTCAGACTACAAATTCTACTGCAATGAGGTAATTCTCAGAAAGCACATGGTGTTAACAGTGGCAAGACCTCTTAGTTACAGGATGCTCAGGAGAACTCCCTAAAACCAACAGTAGTGTTGATCAAGATGTTCCTAAAGCAAGGCTCTTTATTCCCAGTTTCACCACGTAGGTATTGTATCCAACACAAAAACAGAGGAAAAGAATCACTAATGAATCTAGTCAGAAACTGTACATAACTTCTCTAATGATGTGACTTTCATAACTTTTTAATGAAGGCTGATGATACTATTGTAAATCAACAGACTTTCAGAGGTGGCAAGAAGGATATTCCAGTACCCTGAGGGGTGCTAAATACTGTTCCAGTAGCAAATCTAAGGAAATCATTATTATCAGAAGGAAATAAATAAGAATTTGGCATTGTAGCCTCAAACTACCCAGAGGATGTACTTCCTGCTCCTCACCTCTTTTCTGCCCCAAGCATGGGCAAGGCATCTTAAAGACACCCTAAGCAGGACAAACTCTATGTGAAGATCACCTATGAGAGAAAGACACAGAAGCTAGCTGAAGCAGCTAGACTGTGTGTATCTCTCTCTCTTGTATTTATAATGTATCACAATACTAGATTATGTTTTGTCTTTTCCCGACTTTGTTCCATAAATGCAAAAATCTATGTTTTGAAGCAAATAAACCCTTTTACCCATAAACTTGCACTCTGATAAACTAAGTGAATAATCTGGTAAAGATATTAATCCCTCCTAGTCACTGGAGCATTGGAACAGGTGTTGAGCTTCCCGTGACACTGCACCAAGTTATTGACAGGATAACAAATTGTGCCTTTACAGGAGTTTGGTTGTGAGTGATACTGCACGTATTCCAAGAGGAAGAATCACTCCCTAGCTGTCACAAGTCACTGTGAAAACTTTGCAATAGGTGGCATGCCTGAATCCCAAAGGGAGAGTTTTATAACATAAAATAATTCTATGAATGACTGAAAAAAATGAAAAAATATATAATCGTTTTAAAGGTCATCACTGATGCACTAATGAACTACAGAGTGTGACTAACAAGCATACAGGTAAAAAATTACGGTATAGGATTTATGATATATGTAGCAGGTTGGAAGACTATGGGAGATACACATAAGTTATTTGTGGAATTACATACAGAAAGGTGAAAAAAACTGAAAATGTCCAAGAAAGTCCTTTGAAGATACATAGCTTGGCCAAATACAATACTGCTGGATACATACAACAAGAATTAATATGCACACTTAGTATACAGATAAAATAAAAGCCAACTACAATATGAATGAAAAATGGCCAGCAGGAAATTATAAAAAGAAAAAGGATGCATAAAAACATCTATCAGGAAATTATTATATATGAATTATAGCTGTAATTTAGATTAAATATAATATGTTTTCTGAATCCTACTGCTTGCCATTTTATCATCACTATAGCAGCATTACACTTGCTGAATTATCAGTTGCCTTGACTAAAAACCCACAGCTAATAAATCCATCATGTTGCAGTTTGGGGCAGGTTGGCCAATCTTGAGAGCACAGATGCTCTCCACCACACCTCACTCCAAGGAGAGGAAAAGGAGAGATAAAGAAATTTATGAATTTAGAAGGAACTAAACAACTTTAATGAAAAATAATGAAAGAGATACAATATATACAAAACTGTATCAAGCTCCCAGGATGATGATCAGATCATGGGCGGCACTGGAGAAGTCACAGACGGGAGCGAGGGATGGGAACTGGATTCCAGATTTAGATTGAGGAATGACGCCTCCAGGTTTTTCCATTTCTGACCCTCCAAGTAAAATTACTGAACAGAAGGTTGGTTCTGTTTTACCTCAAAGCAGGACACACCATCGAGTCATCTTGCAAGGATAAGTGAATTTGTTCTTTAGAAATGACCAGGAAGTGAAAGAAGGGATCAGAAACTCCATTCCAGTCAACTGAGACCAGCAAGTTAAGATGAAGTTAACAAACATGTATCAGTCAAGCCCAATCTGATTGCTGGCAGAAATAAAAAATTTAGTAGCTTAATCTTTACTTAAATATGTTAGAATAAGAATCCGTAACCACAGCATGTATATTAGGCAGAAGATGACAGCACAGGAAGTGTGGGAAACAGGAAGAATTTGCTTATGGGAGATGGTGTCAGGCTAGAGCTGAAAGGAAGAAGAGACATGAGTAAATTCATTAATGGCTGGGCTGTTTACAAGGACTCCTCTTCACTCTTTCTTTTTTATATTAATAATAATCTTAGTAACAGAGCTCATGAACAAATTAATGAGAAAACCTCTAAAGGTATCATTCATATGGAAGCAGACTGGTACATCTTACAGAAAGTGCTGGACAACCTTTAGGACTGCAGCAATGGAAATGAGGAAAAAAAAGTCTTGTATTTGAGGATTAATAATTGAAACTTCAGCTATACACTAGAATCTTATCAGCTAAGAACAAGTGAGTAGGAAGAAAACACATTTTCTAATTTATGACTGGATGACTATGAATGACCACAGGAAGTAGCTTCTAACAAAACAGTCATGAGACAAGTGAGTTGAAGTATTTCTGGTAGATGTAGAAAGGCTTGATAGAAAAGATGGGTTGAACCCCAGAAAAAACACTGCAGACCATTCTGCTGACTTCATTCAACAATGGCCAGGTCAAACTGTGACACACTGGAATATGTATAATGTAGCACGGGCCATCCTGGAAAGAGAAGAGACTTAAAAGTATCTGGCTGTCTATCAAAGCAAAGACTGAGAGCAGACAAGATAATAATCTCTGTATTACTCATGGAGATTAAAAACAAGGAATAAGATGATCAGTTTACAATTAAAGATAATCCTGACACAAGAAAAGATTATGTGAATAAGCTGCTTCAAGAAATAGAAAAGTGTGCCTGACAATTGCAAGGGAAAGGTTCAGTTTCCCTAGTCAGAAAACTTGCTGAGGAGGAAAACAGACCAAAACCAAATCAATCAAACAAAACCAAAAACCAGCCAAACAAAAATCCCAGCTTCTCAGAATGCATATATGGAAGAGGTAATGTGTGATGGCTATAAAAATAGACTGGACTTAATGATCAAGAATATCTCTTCTAGCTGTCCACATTCCTGAATACCCTGCACAATTTGCTGTTTTAAAACAGCCAAAGGGCCAGAATACTGTATCTTAAAAAGTTAATCCAATTCATGTCCTTTGGAAAACATGTAACATTCTTCAGGTAGGACTGACAAGTTTCCAGCGGAAATCTCTGATATGACATCTTATGTTAAGGAATTGTCACAGAAAATAATGCTTTGCTCTTCACAGAAGCACTAAAAAAGTAAAATTTATTTTCAAAAAGGTAAAGTTATTAGAATAGTTGTCAGTAACCTACACAAATGGCTGAATATATTTTGAAAGATATTTCATCAACTCAAGATCATAGCTGGATATAGGAGAAGAAATAATAGATCACAAAACTGTCTCCTGTGTTACTGGGACATAAGAAGGAAAAAAGCCCAAAGTAAAGCAGGAGGGAAGGACCAGGAAAACATGCTAAACTGGTCAGCAGGGGAGATGGATACAACTGTATAGCACATTACCTTGCAAACACTGAGATCAGCAGGAGTGGAAGCTGTCCGAAAGTAAATGGAAGGGAAATGTTGGCAGAGCACATTTTGAGTGTTTTTCCCTGATTGTGGAACTTGCTTCCTAGCTGGTGTCCCAGAAACCAGAAATTTGTAACCCGTCAACAGCGCTACAAGGACCACTTTTTCTCCTGAGCTTCTGGAGAGAGAAAATGCCAAAGATCAGAGGAATTTTATTATGTCTGCTCTGGAGAAGCATTTATTTCACTAGTCTGCCTCCTGGGGAATGTTTATTCTTGGAGTGGGATGGGCAGTCCATTAGGATAATCATTACAAAAATTAAATTCTGTAAGAGAAGCCCAACCATGGGAAGAAAGCCTATTCATCCTATTCATTTCTGTACAAAACATTATCTGAAAAGAGTGTTAAATTATTAGCTCATTAGTTTTATACACTTGTAAATTCCTAAAATGTAAATGGACATAAATGCAGGGATTGATATTCTGCCCTCATTTGTAAGCTGCTTCTTGGGAAGCATCAGCTGACACTCTTTAAATTTCCAGAAGTCAGTGACAAAGACAATAAGAACTATTCCCCAAAACAAATAAAAATAAATACCTCTGAAGAAAAACTAAGGAAACAAACAAAGGCATCAGAGATGACAGACATTTTGAGTCTACTGAGTATGGCACAAAAACCAGAAAGCTCTAGTTTGAGAAACTTGTGGCTATGTACAATTGCTTCCAAGTCCAACTACAAATTTTAAGTACTGCTCCCCATGTACCACACGCAACATGTATTATGTATGCATATAGAAATAACAATAATTATTAGAAAACCACATGAATGGAAAAGCCAGCCCTCATAAATGAAAAAAGTCTGGTGTACTGTCAGCAAAAGTAGGAGACCAGTTGGACATATTGTATTGGTGACAAGTACTTTCAGAGATCAAGAGTCTGTAGTCCTATCTTTGCTTAGACAATCTAAACCATCACAGTAGAGAAAGACAAAATTTGGCAAACTGATAGTGACTTCTAATAATAGCTGTAAGGCACATGGGGACCTGCAGTGTCTAGGTAGAAAATCTACTGCTGGCTGCTGCAAAAGCCCAGTACGTTTGTAGCCATCAGGCATGTTTCCTTTCCATTGCCCTCTTTCCAATGTTCCCCTTCCTTCTGACAGCATCACTTAATTTCATTATGAACTCCTTAATTCTCTTGCTCATTTCCCTTTCAAGGACTTTTGTCAAGTTACAGTGTTTTAAATATTTTTATAATATATAATAAGTCAAAAAATAAACATAGGAGGTTGTTAGGTTGGAATCATGACTCTTAGTTTGTCATTAGCTCTTCAGGGAGGCCATGAACAGCATGCTCATATAACAGATGATAGATCCAACATTTACAGTGCTTTTTCTTCATACTAAGTCTTTCATCGGTTTCAGGGTTACTGTCATTGTAAGTCTTCACCACATAATCATGTATTTATTTGCATTCCAGTATTTAGTTGCTGGACCTGATTTCATAGAATCAAGCTCCTAAAAAGGAACTCCTAAGATTTTCTCTTTGTTTGGGTACTGCGGCTGACATTCTTTCAGCTACTGCAATCTGTGAGGAACAGAAACACACTTGTTCATCTGTTTAGCTTTCTGAGAGCCAGCAACAGTTTCCAAAACATAAATTGCTTAGATTCCTAGTGAAATTTGCAGTTATTTGCAATAGGTCAGTGTTCTGGTTCTTTTACTTGAGTGGAGAAGCTGCATAATGGCAATATGATGTTGCTAGCTACTTTATGTAAGACATGAAATTCACTTATCAACTTAATGGAAAAGGAGTTGGGTGTTCTGCAATCTGGTGAGTAGTGAGTGAAGATTTTAATTCAGAATCAGGCATGCAGTAAGCAAAAACTGCATGTTTCCCTCCATCTGTAATGATCCACCAAATGTTGTGGTCCATAGATTCACATAAATAATTCCATGACTTTCTAATTGGACCAGATTTTTTAGGAAGTTGTGTATGAACACCACAGGAAGAAAAGTCCCTACCTACTGCTCTGCTCAACTGTTTTCCATTACCTTTCTCTTATATGCAGTCCATAATTTAACTAAAATATGAGGAAGACCTTGAAGCTATTATCCCTTGAAAGAATCCCAGAGGAATGCAAAATGTAATGCTTACTTACAAAGAACTTCTAGAGATCCTCTATAGAACAGTGTTAGCACAAATGGAAAATTCTTAAATCATTTCTTCTCTTCCTATGCCTGAACCAAGAAACCAATCTAGTATTATTACAAAGCACCAAACTTTAGCAGCAATAGTGAATCCTCAGCCATTTAAACATGTGTTTCACTGACCATTGTTCACTAAAATAAAACAAATTCTCTGAAGATCTGATCTCACAGAGAGATTTAAGAAGCAGATTTTGAGAACTGAGTTAATATGGAGAATCAGTGTAAGTCCTATGTTTTTCCATAGAGAAAAAAAAATCCAGAACTTTTCCTTTTATTTAAAAGAGCTTTTCTGTCCACTTACTTTTGTTAAAAAAAAACAACCATATTGGAACAAAGCCAAGCATGTAAGAAAAGCCTATGCTTTAAAAAGCATCTATAACTATCAACAGAGAAGTAAAATCAGTAATCAAGGGTTTGCTGTAACCTGTATACCAACTGTATAATTTCACTATTATTTCACTATTATTATCAAATTCCTTTTCTTTATCAGAATTCTTGTCTCAATAGAAGTTGAGGACTTTAGATATTTGGACAAAGAGAAGGCCACAGCCAGCTTCAAAGCAGCCACTCCACCCAACTGCCAGATATTAAGAAATCATGCCCACCAATTAGACAAGTACAAAATATGGTGAACACATCTTGGGTACTCAACTATTCCCTTTTTATTGTGACTAATTTTGAAGTCTAGGCTCGGAAGCAAAGTGTTCTGCCTGTCTGGAATCTGAAAACTGATTTTAATGGGCCAGCATACAGCAATATGGGTCTATGTATAATGTGTTCACCACACTTTTGTATTTCAAATGCAATACACTGCCAAAAAAATTCTTTGCAGATAGCCATAAGGGCTCCATGCTCCACACCACAACCAGATTTACAACGATATATCCATTCAAATAAAACAACTAAATTTCCAGCAGAGTTCTATTCAAGTATGGCAAGCTTTCCTAATATGTTGCTTTTGACAGTCTAGTCCCAAATACAGCCAAACCAAGACATACCAATTGAAAAAAAGCAATCAGAATTCATATTGACCATTGAGAAGGAAGAGTCTCCTATCTGGAAGCTGGGGAATAAGAACTGAAAAAATGCTTTGGTCGATGACAAACGGGCCTGCCTCAAAAGGAAACATCATCCCTAGAGCCCGTCTCCCATTACTGTGTTACCCTTCTAAGAACGAAAACAAACATTCTCTTACTCTATCTCAAACTATTCTGTGCTGGTTATTAAGATATTTAGTCAATAAAATGACTGACATGTTGGCTCGGTATTGATGCCTCTCAAATGAAAAGGGCATGTCAACAGCAACAGCCTGCCCCCACTGATCTCTTTTCAGTGAGGCTTTGCACTTTCCTTTGTTATTTCTTTATTGCAAGAATTGCCTTATTCCATGGTGACCTACAATTTCAATGAACATGTTACATTATGAAAACAATTAATAGTGACATTCTTTACATCTAATCTAGAAAACATACCAAGATAAAATGCATTAAAAGCAGTAAAGAGGATATATGGGCCTGTATAACTGCTGTTTACAGCGTTGCTAACAAAGTCCCTCAACCTAAGAAAGAAAAAGCTGATTCATTTTTTGGGAGTCTCCTTAGTACCTAGGAGAACATGGGACCTCGAGAAGCAGAAGGATTCTGGATAGAAATACAATGGTGAGCATTTGGACTGTGTACATACAACATTATGTCGAAATCTCAGCTGTCTCAGTATTGGAAAGATCCTATTGCTACTAGGGCCAAGTATTTCCGAATTATAACTGCAAACAATAAAGAGCAGTCAGCAACTTTGTAAAGAACTATTATCATCATTATGATTTCAGCTTTTTCCTTCCGAGTATCAGCGAGAGTTTGTAAAGAAATATTCCAAATGTCTTTTCACAAATAGCATATCTATGATACTGAAGTAGATGTTTCTGTTTTTTTGAGAATCTACTGTATTCATAATATTTTATGTTCTAAGTATGTTTATTGTTGGGTTTGATGATCTTAAAGGTTGTTTTCCCAACCTAAATGATTCTATGAATCTATGTTGCCGGATGGAAAACCGAAACTGTGACATAACCTATCATCTTGTTGTAAAATGAAATTTTACATTTAGGAGAATTTAGAAAAAAAACCAAAACAAAATAAAAATGCAACAAAAGCCAGCATATTTATATATTGAAAGACTAACAATTAAATTGAAAGTTCTGTATTCTCTTCACCGAAATAGAACAAGAACTGGAGAAACACAGTACAATTGCCTGTCTGAAATGCGCAAGGAGGAGCAATAGTTTTCATGTACGTCCTCACAGTTCTTCTGCATTATTAATATGGTCATTTTCAAACCTCTTTTTTATTTTATACACACTCTCTCCATGGGCAAGCATCAAATTTTGTTCTTCATCACCACTTTCTTCCCCATCAGAACCGCTGAATATGAGAAAACTCTAGCTTTATGTGTTATGAGAAATCACAGAGGACAACCATGTCAGAGCTAGGAATGAAACCCAGGCCTTTCAAACTCACAAGTTTAGGCTTTGGACATGATTTAGTGAGCAGAGAAGGACCTTAGACACTATGAACTGGAAGCACTGACTAAACTAGAAGGGAAGGAATACCAAAGAGACAGTAAAGGAATAGTTATTAAGGTTTCATTAGCTTTGTTGTTCTCCCCCCTAAAAGTAAAATTTTTTCTAGTAAATACTAAAGCTACTTTTACTACCTTAAAGTGACATATGAAAATTCTGACTTTAGAAGGCAACACTATATTTTGAATAAAACTGTCAGGAGAACATTACAAAGAAGAGCTCCTTTATTTCAATAGCACCAGAATATCTGAAAAAAATTCATTGGGCTTCAGATCATGCTATGCTACTACAACGGCATTAGCAAGTTTTTTGTAATGACCTTGTATTAAAGGTGGAATCTGACAGGTTTTCATTTCTACACGTCTTAGTGGTGCAAGCTTGTAACCATAGATAAATGCTCTTTCAAACTACTATGAGTTATGGAGTTTTACTAGACTCTATGTTGGATTCACACTTTCAACATCTATACACTTCCACTAGTTTGCATTTTTTACCATACCACTGAAGTGTGTCATTTTTATGTAGGTGATACCCTGATTTAACTATCCTTCAATAAAGAAAACTTTGCAACAGCCAAGCTAATGCCTGACTGATGTTAGTAACTGAATAGCTCAGAACTTTGTGAAGACAATGCAAATAAGACAAATAGCAGAATTTGGGTCTCCTTTGTGTAAATTTATTTCTTCCCCTTCCCAACATGGACAGCTGCTCTGTTATGAGGCTGTTTTCAGGATAATTTAACCTTGAATAAGAAATATGTTTGCCTAATTACATGTATTGAAGAGAGGATCTAAACTACTAGTCTTCTATACAAGGAATCCTGGACAACAAAATTTATCCTGGTTTGTCCGGTTTTCAATCAAAACAATAAGATGAATTAAACCTCTTATTTACCAAGATGACAAATACTTATGTAGAACAATGTAATAAACTTTATCATAAGCTGTAAAAAAATCAAAGAGATGGTTGGGCAGAACATCACTACTGATGAAGATCTGGTGAACTCTTGAGAAACAGACTCCTAATTAAAAGATAATATGAGTCATTGTACAATTATCCAGGCAGTAACAGAGTATATTTGTCCAACATTCTTCAAATGATCCCTCCTGATTTAAACTTCAAATAAGCTGATCTCTTTTTTGCTGACATAATGAGAACAAACCAAATAAATCAAGTGAATAAAGTCCAGAGTGATCTTTGCCTCTTGGATTAGATGCATTTAGAGAGTGTATCAACTGCTATGATGATTTATATTAGAGACGGAGATGCATGCTTTAAATAGCATTGTTAAAGCTAAATTTAATCTCATGATTCTGAAGAAAAATTAGTCTCCTCTTAAAAGCAAAGCAAAAACAACATACCTCTGCATTTGTAGAAGAGATGACTGAAAGAAAAAATTGCTTTTCAATGGAACTCAAAAATTAGATCAACTCCTTTGGGACACAGATGCAAGTCAAGAAAGACGTATCTCAAAAATCTCCTGAATATCCAACAGGCTACAGAACATAGTACTGTTAATATCAAGCTTGTGAGGAAAGTGAAGTTAAAAGCATCTACAGTACTTAAAAATGTAGTATTAAGTCAGCAAAAAGTTTGAAGGTGTCCCCCAATAAACAGGGCATCCCTTAGAACCCAGGGAAGTAGAGCTTTTACCACAGTTTTGCAGAGAGAATACAGCATTGTGTCTACAGACTGAGCAGATAGTACAGTAGTTCTTTGCGAGTTCTTTATGAGAAGGGGGACTATGATATTAATGTTATTTCTCCCTGTGAAAATTAAAAATAGAACTTCATAGATAGTAATGTAAAAATGGGAAAAGAAGCATGACAGAAATAGTTACCAATCCACCATGGTTTTATATAGATAACACAAATCCTGCAATGTTAAGGCAGTGACATCCTTCCTCTGCAGAAAGTCTCTTGGCACTTGTGACTCTTCTTGGGAATTTTATCATTTCTAAGCTGCAGGCCTCAGGAGTTTTAGGAACAGAAAGCAATGTTGTACTTTTTGGCAGACGGATAAGAGATCTTTCTGGAGGACTTGTTTTCTCCTCCCACAACTGCCGTTGGTGTTCAAAATCTCCTTTTTTTTTTTAATAGGAAGTTTGCATATTAATCCACACCAATACCAACACCAGAAATTCATATTTAAATTTTGAAGGGTTAGTTATAAAGTTGAATGTCTAACTGCATTAGGTTAGTGGAGAAGCTGTGGAAATAACTTTTTAATAGCAGCTGACATGGAGTGTATCAGAGAAGTGAGAATGTTGATTTCGGACCTCCATTCCTCAACAAATTACATTTGAATAAAAAAATTTGGCCTCTCTTTTTCACCTGCTGACTGGAAATTGACACATCATTAGCAGCTCTGATAAGACCAGTGAGCCTGGAAACCATTGCTAACTGCTGCCAGAAGATATCTGCTGCAATACCAAAAAGTCACAACAGCCCTTCTTAAGAGGTCAAGGCCTTCAAACTGGTGCTTTGATAGAGGAAATGCTCATTTATAGAGCTCAAGTTGAAAAATCTTATCTAGCGCATTAAGGAACAGCCCTTTAAATAAATAACTCATGCACTGAAAAAAACTTTATTCAGCTTGTCTGAGATTTTCAGGTGGGTTTTGTTTCATCACATTCAGTGCTATGAATAACTGTTTTGATTTTTAATTTTACCCCTTACTCTTTCAAATCCTTCTGAAGTAGACTTCTTGGAAATGTCTCAAGTATCTGTCCAGAACATAATAATCCTGTGGCAGCATCTGCCCAACGTAGTCCAAAAGAACATCTTTCCTTCTACAAAAATTTACCCTTTCTGGAGACCATCAAAAATTTTTATGCAGTTTCTTCTTTCATGCGGTAATGGAATATATACAAAAGAAATAAGAAGACCATGGTAAGATAAAGCCACAGTAGCACAAATCTAAGCTGGAGCTGTGGAATCTCTGACCCTTGAGATACTTCAATTGGACTGGAAGGCTCGGAGCAGCCGGATTTAAGTGCGCCTCACTTGTGCAGTGGCTAGGTCCAGCCGACCTGCAGACCAGATGACCTTCCAACTGAAATTGATTTAAGTGGGACAAAGCAAGGGTAAACTAGAGAGTTCAATAGCTGCTTTACACCATTTAATACAAACAGACTTCAACAAAGTCTGAGAAAATACTTAAGGGAAGAGCACTGAATGCAATGTTTGAGAACATGGGCTCTAATGTTCTGCTTATAGACAATCCCACAAGGAATGGAGAGGTGAAGTTGGAGACTAGAAGGAGACAAAATTTCAAAACAGGTGCTCGCCCGTTATTATCACTTCCTAATGTGTGCTGGAACCCTCAGATGTCAGGGCAGGCATGAAGGTCAGCCTCACCTTGCTGACAATGGCAGCACAAATTCCAAATTTTCAGAAAGGAAAGATGATGATCAATAAATAAGAGCATAGACGTAAGAGTACTGGGTTTCAGGGGGATAAACACCAAAAAGAGAAACTCCTCCTGCAGCAAATCATTCCCTTAGTTGTGAGTTGCTGTTTCCAGTGCAGTATTAGACAACTGCTTGCCAGTTCAGTGTTATACTTCAAAAAGAGGAACAGATCTTTAAGCAGGAACAGATCTTTCTTTACTGTTTAGACAGAGCAATGTGAAAAGCAGTAAGATGTCAGCTATTTTACATCTTCCACCACAGGAGATTGCAAGATGGGTCATAAAAGACAGAACTATTGCAGGATTCAATTTCTTGTGGTTCTTAGGTGCCTTCACCACAGGGCTGTTCAGCACCAAAAGGAAAAGCTGATGATTTCTTGAAGGCACTGAGCAACTGAGCAAGAGAATGCATATCTACAGATTTTGAGATTTTTCTCTTATCACAGTATCAGACCCAGTTTACTACATATAGCTGCAGCTGTTCATTCAATATGCACGTGCATTTCTGAAATAAGGGTGTGTTAATGTTCACAGATGAGTGGGGCCCAAAAGTAAGTCTGACTTATTTTATAATTCCTGTGCCTCCGGGGCAGTTTCTGTTTGAATGGCAATATATGGGTACAGAAAGTGTTGTCTGAATACTGATAAGATTACAGTTATTTGTGCCAGAAGTTTGCTTCTGTGGATGTGTTTTTGGATTTGCTTGGGGTTTTTGTTGATTACAAATATCTTACGCTCTTGACCACTGTTACACAGCATCACAGTCAAGTACATAACAGTACAGAAAACAGTAAACCAAATTTCATAGCATGCATAGAGAAAAACATGTGAATTTGACTTTATCTAGTCCCCTCACTCATGACATACAATGCATGCAAAATTTCTGAGAAAAGCCATGCAAGGTTTAAAAAACCTGAACTATATTTTAATTATTGATTTAATTATTCTAATACACAAACACCATCAGCTGGCTATGTTTTCTTTTGTTATTATTATTGTTCTACATCTTCAAACTAGACAATGTATATAATTGAACTTAACAAACCCTGTGAATAGGAGAATTCTTAACTTCCAAACTACATGTAACTAAGCATAAATATTTGCCTTAAAATCTGATGTTCAATTATCAAATAACTCAACTTTATCTACTAGAAACGAAAGATAAATTTTAGTAAAATGTATCTCTTCAACATTTGCTATTTATATTAATATATATACGTATGCATATATTTACGTGTATATACAAGTAAAAATACAATCCTCAGGTTACATTTGCTACATCACTGCTTTGTTGAGATTCAAAAAATGGTTTTAGGAAGAAACGAACCTTACATGATTAGTTCTGAAAGGTGTACTTCTTTGTCACATTGATTTGCAACAATCACCTTGCTACTCTGAAGTCATAAATCTCTGAAGAGATTAGAGTTTGTCTCTACATATATTGGCATGTTAACAGAAACAGCTATGATCATTTTATACCAGTGTGAAAAGATGGGGGATGCTTATGAGACACTCATGTTCATTGTTCTCTGTTCAGTATTTATGACTATGTCCAGAGATAAAAAATATAAATTACATTTACATATTTATGAGCATTTTTATGTATTATCTTCATTTTTATTAAAATGCCATCAATATCCCTACATTACTATAATGCAAGTCAGAAATCTAACTACAATGCACTTGGCTTTATCTTTTTCCTAAAAAATTCCTATGTTAAACCAATTAACACAATACAGTATGAGTAGTGATGACTGATAAACAACGAAAATAGTCTGCACTTAAAGATAATTACAAAATTTTAAAATGTATTATACCGCAACACCTCAAAATAGCTTTCTTGATTTTGAAAAAGAAAAAATCTTGTGAGAAAATATGCAGGCTGCAGAACCATGCAATGCAAACTGAAGACTGCAGGCAGAAACTCACCTCTAGCTTTGCTCTTTGTAGCAGCCACTGGAAGCAAGGAAAAGATTGCACAAGAAGAAGAGAACAAAGATAGATTAGACAGAAGTTTGAGCAAGTAAGAATACAGAGAAACTTTATCGCTATCGATCCAAAGCTAACAAACACCGTTTCTAGGATTATTTGACCTATTTATTTGAGATACTACAGTTCTATGAGGTACTTCAGATCTATGATTCTGTCAGTGGACTCGTGTTGAGAATTTAGAAAATATATCACAAAACACACTCAAAAAGCATGGCAAGGAGTGCAGAAAAATCATGGACCATTAATCACAAGTATGTGAGAGCATACGTACACATATTTGTGAATTCTAAAACTTACAGCACAATTTACCTTGCCAAAAGTAGATTCTGAAGTACCTAAATCTTACATAATTTCCTTGCTCCTATATCTTGTAACATTATACTCCTGTGAAGCTGATGAAGAAAAAAGCAGTTAAACCGTAGGTACTCCAATAATCTGTAATCTATGGATTATAATCTATGTTTTCTGAACATTGTTTTTCTTCATTGAAGCTTGTCTATTCAGACTGTTTTTGCACTCTAATGGAGCATGCAAAGGAAAAGGAGTAGACGATATTTTAACAGTGATCAGTGTCCAAACTCAGAGAAAGAGGGGCAGACAATACAGCTGCCATTGTGTTTCCTGAAGCAACACAGTTTCATGCTATTAGTTCTACAGACACAACAGGGTCACAAAAACAGCAATAGGAGCTTAAAATATTCTGCTAGCATCTGCCCCATAATCAAAATCAACAGAATCATTACTTTCTGTTTTATGAGGCTCATGGATAATGTTGCTGATATACAATATTAATCAGAACCAAAGTGAGAATGGAATCACTCTGTTAGCTGTAAATTGCAGAAAAGATATTCTCCACAACTCTTTAAACGCACAAGTATGCTCTGAAAAGACATTCATGTAAGAGCATCTCCATGAAAAAACAGTACCTCAGAAAAAATATGTAATTCCTCTTCTGCTGGCAGAATTATGTTAACAATTCAAAGGTGGCTATGCTTGTGACCAAAAGACAGGGAAAAAAGGAGAAAGACAAATCCCCTTTCTGCTTTCTTTGTTTTGCTTTTTCACACCTAACGGATTTAAGTTAGGGTTTTTTTGTTTTTTTTTTTTTTTGTGTCTGATTTCTTGGTTGGTTGGCTATTTTCTTCTTTTTTTTTTTTCTGGTCTGGTGTCTCACCAATCAGTCTTTACTACCCATCGGTCTTTACTAAA
This sequence comes from Nycticryphes semicollaris, assembly GCA_013400055.1. NCBI lineage: Eukaryota > Metazoa > Chordata > Aves > Charadriiformes > Rostratulidae > Nycticryphes > Nycticryphes semicollaris. The sequence goes on along the minus strand of VXBJ01004002.1, from coordinate 934,060 downwards.
ACAAGTAAGGAGAGCGTGGCAGTGAAGGCCAAGTTGCCACATATGAAGAAAATGTTGAAAAAGTTAAATGTTCAATTTTATGAATGCATACAAAAATGTGCATACTCTAACTTTTTTCTTTGCCTTTGTGGGTTTTGGTTTTTTTTTTTGTTTGTTTGTTTGTTTGGTTTGGTTTTTGGTTTTGTGTGTGTTTTTTTTTCTTGTTTGCTGTTTGGTTTTTTGTTTTAAATTTCTCTCTCTACCTTCCAGATGCACCATTCTGCACTGCCATCATTCTCCTGGCCATGAAAACAAAATAAAAAAAACCAGTCCCATGATGTCTGAAATCAGCATTACTTCACAGTACATCTCTGCTTTAGGGAGATAGAGCAAATGCAGATGCTTCTGTAGAGTTCTTTCCACAAGGCTATTTAACAAGACATATTCACCTGTAAAACAGCCAGTAAATCTTACATGCACTAAAAATCATTCGTGTAGTAAACAAAATTAATAGTGCCATTCTAATTTTATAATAAGTGAACAGTTTCTCCTTCATGCAAATATAAGTTGATAATGAATGCACTGAGTTCATCAACCTGTTTATTTTCTTATGCTTCCCTTTCTTTTTCAGTCCTGAGAAGTACATCTACATGAACACATTATCACGTCAAGACAGACTAATTTTTTAAACTTAACAAAGGTCTGGAGGAAACACACCCTCCCAGAATAAGTTAAAAGCAACAGGGAACTTATATTCACACTAATAATTCAGAATAAAAAGATATATATATGTGTATATATATATAATATGCATATGAAAAAATATATCTGTACTTAAATTTCTCAGAATAAATATATATACACATATATACATATGTAAATTATATATAATCTATGTGTATGGGTAAATATACACATACATATTTATCTATGTGTATGGCTACATATATTCACATATATTAAAGGAATCCAACCATTCTATGATTAGACAGCTTTATTTTGAAGCATTAGCACTGGACAGAGAATTATGACCCATCATGTATCAGTAAATAAAGAAAAGATATAAATGAGGTTGTACATTATAATTGGAAATAGGACAGGTTACTAAGCTTGTTAGACCAATTATAACTCTCTGCAAATCCACTAATAGAGGACTAGATGACAGTAACCTTCTTAAAAATGTCATGTTCAATACTTGTAAGTTTTCCCATTGACAGCATGGCCCAATTACAAGTCAATTCATAAAGTTCAAACTGCACAACAGCCAAATTAGCTGAAAATGGTCTTTCAAAATATAATTCTACATACTGAAGGGAACTTGCTGGAGCTGTTTCCATCAATGACCTGTCTTTTTGATACCTAGCATGCTGGAAAATTCCCTTTCATTGCTATCACTGGGGTTTGTATTTCTTTTTCCAGAGGTGAAATAATTTTTCTCTCTTCCTTCTTTACTCTCCTTGTCACTTTGTGTAAAGAGAAAACAATTTGCAGCCTATATCCAATATGTTTGAAAATTTTTATCTACCTCTTCTTGTTATTACTACATGAAAATTCACAGGAAGAGGCAAACATATATAAATGTTTCAAATGGGTACCATAAAGACTGAAATTTAGCAGAGGAAGGCTGGTTAAAGTACTCGATATGGGATAATTCAGCTTTATTTGCCAGTAACAAAAGACTTGTGGGTTTCAACAATCACCATTACAGTCGAAGAATCTCCATTCTCTTTATGTTATCAGCAAATCAGTTGGCTTTTCTGCATTTCACATCACACATTCTCTTTTTCTCTACCTTGACTTCTTTGCTTACTGACCGAAGAGACAGCCTCTTCAAGGCAGTGAGTCTCTCATTTCTCAAAGCAGTATGCTTGTAGGATACTGATTTGAAACTTCTGTAATACAACCAAAGTGTATTAGGACTGGCCAGCAATAATTTATGGGTACAATGTAACCTGAAAAATAGAATTCACTGTATTTGGCTGGCACTTACTTCAGTTGTATAAATTAACAAGCTAACTGGGGAATAGATAAAAAGGAAAGGCAATGACTTCTGGTATTTCCCTATGTTCAGGGATTTCTTTAAAATCCAGAACATGTTTAGAAGGGCATTTTTCTTTAGCTACTTTGCCTTGTCTTTCTTAGGAAATTGATTTTGGACACGGAGGAAAGTGTGAGCAGTGACCTTTGCTGGAGTTTAGGGAAGATTTTAAAGACCAGAGAAGACAGACAGGCAAAGAGGGAAGAAAGACCGTATTCTCAAAAGTCAGGCTGAAAAGCATGAGAGCTACTAGATTTCTAGGTAAGACTGAGAAAAAAATCCAACTCTTCTACTAATCCTGAATTCTTCCAAGATTAAACAATATTTTATTTTCTGAAGGCTCTTCTGGTTACAGCATACACAAAACAAAAGGGTTGGCTACTAGGGAAAGGTCCAGGAATGAAAGGATCACTGAGCAGCAAGAAGTCAAGGTCAGAGATCTCACAGGAGTTCACTCTGAGGAATAAGGAAAGGGGAGAAAAAAACGTGTCAAGTCCTGAATCATGAAGATAAATTTTTACAGAACTTAGGTTTTTAGGGCAATTTTAAATCAGAAAAGCATTTCTGCTGTAGCTGTTCTACAAAAACAATGTTTTTAAAATCATTGCCTGAATCAAATCATTGCCTGGATTCAAATTTCAAAAACCCTAATATAACCCTTACTCTCAAATATCAATAATACAATGTGCTTTATTTTTCTGATACATCTTTCTGACTTCTTGCTTTTTGTATGCCAACAATTGTTAAATTACCTTCTTTGATAAATGATGGCTACAAGTTGTTCAATATTTTCTCCACACTCAGCTGTCTCTATGCTGTTCAATTTTGTGGACATTTTTAGACAGATTTGATATAGCATTTATTTTATTTTTCTCTTATATGTGATTTATTATTCGATTTGGGGGTTTGTCTTTCTTCTTTGGAAAAAAAAAAAAAAACAACAAAAAACCAAAACACCATCCAATTACTTCAATAGCTCAATAAAAGTAAAAAAGGGAAAAAGTATTTCCCCCAGATGTCTAGCTTACCTAACCTTTCAGAAAATAAGGAGAAATAAAAAAGAAAAAGTGAAAGGTTTGGGGTCAGTGTCTTGTTCTCATTTCACCTATTACATATACTAAGAACGCAGCTATAGGAAAAATCAGCACAATATCTAAATGTTATAATGACTAGATAGATCTTTTCAAGAAAAGAAATAAGATGAAAGTCACACTCATATAGCGCTGTTTATCCTGAATAGAGTAGCCTACAGTTCAAGCAAATCTGGAGGTATCTCGTCTTCAATCTGGAGGTATCTTATAGATTTCAATTAGCAGTCTATAAGATGGAAATAATTATTCACCTGTATTTTTGTTCTAGTCTTAAAATCTTTTGTGATCATAGAACACTAAAAATTATTAGAGAAG
>VXBJ01004002.1:824896-922374 GCA_013400055.1 Nycticryphes semicollaris | reverse complement strand
ATTTATTCAATACCAATAGCTTTATATAACATATAACAGCAATTACTATATCATATAAAATAATATATAAAGCCACATATATATGATATATATNATGAGAACACTTTCATGGAATTATTTTGAAGAATATTATTTTAGAGAATTAAAGAAACAGTATAGTCAAAGTGACTGTTTACAGGACATGATGCGATTCTTGGAATAATCCTCCTATTTATGACTTCTGAAGTAGAATATTCCTACTTCATTTATGATGAAAATGTGCTATAGTTAAGAAATAATTTGTGAACCCTCTACTTTTCTGAACTGTACGACAACTGCATGTTGAGTCTTTATAGTATTTTGATTGATAATACGTTTTTTATAACATCCTGGAAGAACATATAGCATACAAACTGTGACCCAAGGTATTCCTCAGTAATGCAAACCGAAACTCTCCTGACCAAAAAAAAAAAAGGAAAACAGAATGGAAAAAAAAAATCCCAAATACTAAACTAGTCCACAAGGCAGGTAAACAAGTTACTATTGGGTATTTATAACTCATTCCTTGACATCTCTGCCAACATGCATCTTCTAGACAACATTATTACACAATTACTATGAGCTAAACAGGCATGCAAACTCCCTTTATAGCCAAATAGTGTTTATGTGTAGTGTTTAGCTTCAATCATTGCCATAAATAGAGGAAATGTCACCCGTTCGTAGCAAAACCATTGCACAATAAGGGATTCTGAATGTAAGAACGCAAAAAGGAGGGTGGTATTTCTATTTTTGTTTTGCTATCGGAACACAGCCAAAAAAGATTTGTAGTTCAATGAATGAGTGGCAGAACAAACTCCAGCTGTGAACATGTGCTCTGCAAAATTCAACCAGGTCCCTAGCAGCTAACTGGGTAGCTCACCAAATTATACTCACATGCTCTTGCCTTGCCCGCCTCTTGGAGAATGCCAAAACAGGCAGTAACAACAGAGGCACCCCCATTCTTATCCTAAGAAACCAATAAAGCCTTTCAGGGCCATTCCCAAGAAGTTCGCCAACACACCTCTTTATTATTCACTACAACTCTTGCAGTTTAGAAGTTTGCACATGCAGTCAGTCACAGCATAAATAGAAACTGGCAACACAACTATGACTACTCCTCCTTAAAAACCTCATAAGCCTCCTCTTCAAAGAGATTTATGAATAATGGGAACTAAATAATTCATGGCACTGCAGATGCCAGTCCAAATAGCCTCTTCCTTTTTAAGGTTTCAGTTTGTAGATGTGTGATCAAAAGCCTTCATCAGTCATGATAGTGGCATTTGTACTCAGTCCAAACAAACCGTATTTGCATCTGAATGTTTTTCATTGAAATGAGAGATATAATATGCAAGCCAAGTTCCAACTAAAAGGCATTTTATGCTATTTAAATTCAGTCAAATTAAAGGCTGAATGCAACCTAAAAGGTCTACTCTCAGAACAGTAATTTGACACATCATAAATAAGACGCATTTTTTTGTTCGAGTACCTCAGCACTTGTCTGAAAATTTTACACAACATCTTAACAGTACTGCCTCTTGAGGAATAATAGAGAAAAGTCCTGCATATAAAGTAATGAACTAAACAGAAACTTAACATGCTGCCACCAGTTCAAAGATTTCACTTACTCATATGCATTTACACAAAACCAAGTACGTAAAAGCAGTTGATCTGTGAAGGTAACATTAACCTGGAAGAACTTGCTACTACATTTTTGATCAAATAGATACCTGTCTTGTACATCTAATTTTCACCCTGTTGCATTAATCTTGTTTATTAGTAAGGTGAGGATCACTTTGCCATGTCGATAGCTCGGTTTTACTACTACATTTAAAGGTACCACAAGCAGGTCAGGAAAGGAAAACAGGTAACAAAGGAAAGAAGCTAGTCCATAAAAATCTCCATTACTAAATGTGGAAGAAGCTCAGGAATTTCACCTTGACAAGAGAAAAGAAGTAGGATCAGATTAAATTTCTTATTCTTGCCAAGGAAAAAATAAATAAAACTAATAAATGGAGGTTAACACTAATTTTAAAAATACTATCAACAGCTTAAAATATCCTTTTCTTATGAACATTAATGGGAATAAATAAGATAATACTTTTTGATTGTCGGGGGGTGTCTGGGGTATATACTGTAAATCCCTTACCTCTCCCTCCCCTCCCCACCCCACTCCCCTTTTTTGAGGTTGTTTTTGGTTTTTTTTAGAAAGTCCTCCTAACATATTTAGCAATGACATGATCTGGTGAAAGAAGGAAATTAGATATTATGTATGACCCCATATTAAAATATGCAACAGGTCAGTATTTTCGTCTGAAGTACATCTGGGCTTGGGTTTTTTGTTTAATTTTTTTTTAAAATAACAAATATATTCACTTTGCAGAAAACAGAACCCTATGAAGTGGTTTCATATCAAGGTCTTACTTTTAAATTCCTTAAATTTAATATAGTAATTACTATATGCACCATGGAAGTGACAAAACTATTCCAATGATGTTTATATTCATTTATATACAATCTATTTAAATATGTAGAGAATGCATGATTTTAAAGTATCAGCAATTTTGTCATGGAAAGAGTTTATATGAATAAAAGTTAGTAAAAAGAGGAACTTATTCTAGAAAGCAGGGCTACTCAACAGCATGAAGGTACAAATTTCTCAGGAAAACAATAGGAAATGGCTTGTGGCAGACTAGCACAACAGAGTACCAACACTGTGAATGCTAATGAGTAAAGACAAGGAGTAACGCTAGAGCTTCATATATTGGAAGATGACACTGATGAGGGCAGATGTAGAAAAATGATTATCAACTTCAGACCCCTAGAGCAGCGTGAATGAAATCACATCCTTGTGTTCTGGGAAATAAAACAGGCAACTTGGATAGAAATAAAGACAGCCTTTAATTATCTAAAAGTAAATTGGGAGCAGCCCATGATAATTCAGAAGTGGCGTTATTATAGAACACAATGCAGAGTTAATTCAGAAATCAGTTTGTTCAAAAACATCAACAGCTGGGTTTAATAATAGACACAATGAATCAGAAATGAAGAAAAGCTTGAGACAGAAGATTATTGAGCAATTCTAATCATATTATTAGATTTACAACTAAACAATGGCAAAGAACCTGTATGTTAGAATTATTTAAATAAAGGAAAACAATAATTTTGGTCAATGAGCTGCAAGTGTATCAAAAAATGAACTTCTGCAGCATTACTTTGTCTAGCTATGTTTCAGAGGTGTTTAGTTATGCTTTTACCATGGCAAAAGGTAACTTTGCCATTCCTTCAATATTTTTAAAATAAACACTCTCATGACACAAGACCAAAATAACATTTGAATGAAAAATGCTTTAATGTTAAATGCTAAAAAGGGGTTTAATTACATGGTGCTACAGTCTAGTATTTTTATTCATAAGATTATCCTTCTGCAAATTCTTTCATTGTTTTTCTAATTCTCATGACATAAAATGCTTAAACTCCATTACATTTGGGGCAGCATGGGAAGAGCACAGACTGCCAGATGATTAAAGCCAGTACCACTAGCAAAGCAAAAATAGCGACTGCGAGTTTAGTTAGAATGATCAGATATTTTATCAACAGAATTATAAAGTTGAACTTTATACAACTCATGGCCAAATTTTACATATAAAAGTAAATAAGCAAAGCAAATACAGCAGTGCCACATTTTGTTCTCCATACAACAGAAACTAAACATTTTAAGCTGTTTGTTTTGTTCATTTTTTTTAAGGGAGTAAAATAAGTTTGTCGCTTGGGCAAATCTCAGCAACCTTGTATCTTTCTAGTTAACCAGCTAAAGAGTCATCTTTCCAGCTATAATTATACTTTTAAAAAATATTTTTCTGGACATATAGTTTAGCTTTCAACTATTATCTTTGCTGAACTGGTAAGTGATGTCCTGTAAACTGGCAAATAATAATAAGGTAAATGACAAACATTAGCATTCTGAATAGATGCATCAGATCTGCCCAACAGAACAGATTAACAAAAACTATAAAAATCCCTAAACTGCATTTGATAATACTGTTCTGAAATCAGAGAAGACATCAAGACAGGCACAGGCGTAGCACCATGACACACTGCCTGCTAAGAGATAAAAGACAATTATTTCTCAAAGAAAATGAAGTAAACTGTGTTAAGAGACTTCCTGTTTTCAGACCTCGATAATGCAACTCTCTCAATGCTGTTTTTCTACAACGGCCCAGTATTACCTCCAGCTCAGATGAGATGAATGGGATTCACCATTTTCAACCTCATTAAAAGCTCTCCAGTGGAATCATGGGAAAATACAGTGCTTTCTCCAAAAGCTTACAGAACAAGGTCTCCCACTAGGTATTACGCCTTCTACAGCCACTGAAGTGTTGACGGCACTTTGCTGGCAAGTACAAGTAAGGGCTTAGTTCTGTTCTCATATCACTTTGAAGTTGGGTATAACACCACACCAGCCACAGTGCGCTGTGGCAGTATACAAGTGAGCTTGAAACCACCTTTGGTTCTGCTGTCAATGCACTTTTGCCAGAACAAGGTGATTGCAAAGCCTCCCTGGAGAACCATATAAATACTCGGTTAAAAAGTCTACTGGCAGATTAATGGCAAAATGTAGTCTCATATAGCAGTTATTTTAGTACTGATTTCCAGTAAGAATGAAAGTAGCTCTAGGATGAAAAGAATAGCGTTGAAAAGATGATGGTTCATGGTACAATTTCTGAAACTTAAAAATTCATTCAAAACCACCACTTTATTTTATTTCACCTTCCTTCTCTGTCTTATTTTCACTAATGTGGAAGTACACATGCAGAAAGAGAGACTACCATGGTATTTTCTTTGGTTAACCATTATTTTGGTAAGTTACAATTCATAACAATACTTTCAAGATGAAAAACTAAACAGCTTCTACAGTCAGCACTTTATCTACCAAGTAATGCTGAGCATCAAGTACTGTATATTGAACATCGTTTAAAACTGTCATTTCAAATTAGATCGTCTTCAAAGAAAAAAAATGAATGCTGACAAAAAATTACCACTCAAGGTAAAATGCTGGCATCGGATCTGTGTGAAGCTGCTTTCACCCAGAAAGCAACACAAGAATAAATATTTGGGCTCTGAAAAAAATTACAGAAAACATACAAGTGCTAAAACTATATTTGACTCAGTATTTTTGTATTCTGCATTTCTAATATATGGGAATAGAAGTATAATTTGCACAGGGCAACATTGCAAAACCTTCCATATTTCATCATATGACAAATACTTCCAAAAACATTTTCAGTAAAAAGTATTCCTCTATATAAGATGAAATACATAATACAAAAATAAAGTATGTGTCAGTGACAGTCCAACAGAAAATTTGTTGGAGGTAATGAACGAATCCTTCTACAATGACACATATAAATATATATATATTTATTAATTGAAAGTTAACATTTTTATTCAGCATAGTTCTTTCTATGATTCAGACATTNACTGGGAGTCAGGTTTAACACCCAAACTGCCCTTTTGGACTCTAAGTGCTTGATAGATTAAAAAAAAAAAAAAAAAAAACGAAAACTTTCCATGTTACAGACCTTTCAATCAGAACTATAATCTTACATTCAAAGACATGTGAAAGAGGAAGGAAGAAGTTTTGGACTGTACAACATGAACAACATATAGCTTGCAATTCAAAAAGCAAGAAACAATTCATTTTGGCTGATGGAAAAAAAGTCTAACACCCACTGAATATGACAGGGATATTTCTACTGACTTTAGCAGGCTACAAATCAAGCAGTAATTATACCATTAGATTACTGAAAGAAAATAATAGTGATTTAGGAAAAATAAATGGAAAAAAAAAGGAAACGGCCCTAGAATGATCTGTATAATCTGATATCAACCTTGGCTAAATGAAATTGCATTTGTCAGCATCCTTTAATTCAGCAATTATCAGCAGTCACATGTACATATTATTATATACTTATTTGCTAAGATGGATGTTTATTGCACAATGAAAATCATTGACAGAATACATTAGCTGAGAAATTTTATCTGGGAGAATACTCACAAGAAATAAAAACAATTTCTCCAAAGACTTGCTACCCAGACAAAGTGATGCTTCCTACAATAAAATCCAGGAATCAATATGCAATACTGTTATCACAAACAGCTAATTCATTAAGTTAACCCAATAAGGAAAAAAAAAAAATAAATAAGAAACGGAGCAAGCTGCCATAAGATGGTCTGGCTCTTGACAGGTATCATGGGTGGCTGATCTGTTCTTAACATCAGTATATGGAGAATCACTTCAACTGAAAGGGAACCTCCAAGACGATCAGCGAAGTGGATGTCAGTTACATGATTTTACTCCCCAAACTGCCACATGCCATTGCACACTTTCACCTGAAAATTTAGTAGTATATCGAGAACCAGCATGGATCTTTATCATGCATCTGCATTTCTAAAAGCTGTATAGTTCATTCAAGTATAGAAAACTTTGTTATTCTAGATTTTTGAAAGAAGTAAACCATCTTCCTCTGAGGAATACAAGGTCTTTTATACACATGCAATTATACGTAAAACAGACAGATGAAGGACCTCTTCAAGATCAGTGGCAGGCTGAGTGCACAGTTATCAAAAGTCCATGAAAACCTAGATTAACAATAATTGCAGGTAATTTAAAAACATGAAGTTCAGAGCACTGGAGAAGACATTAAGGACATAAAAGTATAATACTAATGAAAAAAATTAAATACTAGAAGATAATGATCTTGACATGATACACTTTTAAACATTAAGCCTTTTATACTTGAACTATAAAATTTTAGAAAGAAATATAGATTTAGACCATAATCACATTTTGAATTAAGTGACCATAAATCTAGAGTGAATGTTCCTGTCCTCTGTCTATCCCCTAACCACTCGTGCCCTCCACCCTCCCCCACTATTTTCAACTACGTGGAGAGTCAGATGAAGGAATTGATGCAGCTGAAACTAATTTCTTTGCCTTGCTGTGTTTTGGATTCAGTTGTGTTTTGGACTTAGTTTTTTTGTGGATCTACTTAACAAGCTATCTCTTTCACTGTATGTAACTATAACTGTTTTATACTTCACTCTCATAAAATGCCATACTGTCCTGCCCTCACATGTTTAATCTAAAAATATTATATAACATGCATTACAGGTAACTTCAGGAACACTGAATAGCTATCAGATATAATCTACACCTTGTCTCATAAATAGAAATTAATACTAACATGAGAGAAACATCCAAAAACAGCACACATCTTGAAACTTTCAGCACAAGTAAACAGGAGGTATTTAAGATAGTTAATTAACTCACTGAATTTACTAAATTTGACTGAAGTTTAACTTTAGAAAAACATACTTCAGCCAGATCATAAATATACTATCAGTAATAGAGCTACTTTAGAGAGATCACTAGATTACAAACATTAATTTTGGGCTGAAGGGGCTCAGAGGTATGGGAGGAGGGAGCTCACTTAATATATCCAATCAGCTAATTAACTTATCAACTCATAAAAAGTATTATAAAATAATGAAAAGCATAGTGAAAACTATCCATTTTTTTTAAACTTTATTCCCTGAGTGTGAAACATCTACTTCTATGAAATTATACTAAAGTTTAACTGCAAAAAAGAGCCACTTTTCCAAGGCAGTGTTTAATTAATTTCTGGAGTTACTGCTGTGAAAGTTCATTGAGACAAATATTAAAGCTGCTTTTAAAAAGGGTTGGATAATTTTGTGATGACAAATAACACTGGCAGCTTTGTAAGCAAAGACAATGATGTAAGAGTAATTAAATCTCATGCTTGAGGGTATAAATAGAAACCCTCTGCCCCAACTGCATGAACTGTCATTAATAATATTTTCTTCATCCCATAAATGTAAATTCCGAGGTGAATTACATTATCTAGCCCGCCTCTTAACCTATTTGCCACTGCCAAAGGCAGCATATGAGACTACAAAAATCCATGGGCTGACCATGTCTGGCAGTTCCTGTGTTTCCATTTGAAGTGCTACAACGCCATCAGAAAAGGAAACGCAGAACTAAGACTCCCTCCAATTACGTACTACCAGATACCCTTAAATCTAGTCTAATTTCAGAAGACTATACCATCACCATTATTACCCACATAATACTAAGTCATTTCCAATAAATAATAGTGAGGACAATAAAATGGCCAATACAAGGAAATGCAGACTAACTTAATTTTACATTTTCCTAATTATGTTGTTGAAATTCCCATACTGTTTCTTATTTTTTGATAGTGTAACTGAGAAGGCAGCAAAGAAACAACATTATGCAAAAAAAGGTGTTGGAAAACATGTAAAATATACATTGCATATTTATCAAATACTTATATTTAATTGCTGAAAACAATTACAATTTTTTTGTAATGTATTTGGGCACAGGCAGTGTAATATATATGCATTACTTCCTGCTGTATTATTTCTGTGCCTTCCTCTGTACTCAAGCACTTCAATAAACTAAAACTTTAGAATAAAAGCCATTGATCCAGCAAAAGCAATAAAAGGGATGAAAAGCGGAAGGAAGCACACATATGTGGGAAGCCATAAAAAAATTATACAAAATTTGACTCTCCTTTCATTATCCAGATATTTAGCAGAAAAACTAAGGCTCTAGACAACACACTTCAGAATACATCACAGTACATCTATTATGAAGATAAGAATAGCCTACAAAAGTTAAGTTTATTACTGCGCTCTTAGTTATAAACAATTGAAGGAGAATTTCAGAGTTCTATCAAAGAAATATGTCAACTAGATTTACATCCTCATCCTTTCTGGCACCAATTTTCATATATATACAGCAAAATATAAAATTGCAGATTACTAACACCTTTTTAGTAGAAGAAATTTAGTGAAGTTGCAAGAAATCACTAAGACCTATAAACACTCCTTCCTGCAAACAGCAAACACAGCTACTAAAGAAAATGGAGAGTAAAATAACATTAAGCCAATAAAGTAGGCAAAGTGTAGCATCATGTCATATTTCCTGAGGAAAATTTTCCAACTTTGCAATTGCAACCAAAAGGCAGTGAACATACACCTGAAATCCAGGTGGCCGCATTATCGATTCTTTCTGCACCACCAATGGTAAGGCACTCATCATTAATGAATCAAAGCTGAAAATCCCTGATTACTGAGGTGTCACTGGATTTTGTCAGTGAGGCTTGCTAAGAACGGGCACACTACTTCCACTACTTCTTTCTTTCCAATTACTGCAAAAAGCAGTCAGGAGAAACCGAGCCACGTTGCCCACTGCTCCTGCTCATTTCAGAGCAAGGACATGTGCTTCCTCAACCTCTGACACTCCTCTGCTCTTGCAAACAAGTGACAGCAGCAACACTGACTACAAACAGGTTGCAGAACCCCTATAACAAGGACCTGAGTAAATGCATTTCAAGTTAGATTCAATATTCTCCCATGCCCTCGGGCTTTCAGGAGTTGCCATCTACAACCATATCAGTATAATGTGCCTTTCTGAGTTACTTAATCTGCAGCTTCTGTACTCTATGAATAGAAGTTATATCTATGTTCAGAGTGCACATAGTAAAAATAAAATAAACAGCTTCTTCCTGTGACAATTTTGATCTCAGCAACATAAACAAGACAAAAGTAGAATACTAAACTGAGAGCTTTTCTAAGAGTTTCCTCTATGTTTTATTCATGAATTAAAGCTAGTTTTCTGTCTTGAAAAAACACCACCCCATCTTATTGTTAAGAGCTTTGTGTTATTAAGGATAACTTAGTTAAAATAGATTAATAGCCATCATATCCATTTGGCTTTAAGAGAGATCTTCAAAATTACTAACAAGGGCACAGTTATAGAAGACAGTTTTCAACAGATACCCTGATTCAGAGCTTTGTTCACTCCATTTACCTGACTTCGACTCATGACCTCAGTCAAAGCATTTTCTTTCATTCCAGCTGATTATTTCATTTTATCCCAGGAATTCTAAATGACTTTTTTAAATGAAGTAGGAAAACACACAGATACTTAGTTTTAGCATCTAAATTTAGTATATCTCTAACAACAGCTTCACAACTGAACATGTTTTGACTAGAAGTCTAGACCAGATGACATCCAGAGGTCTATATCAACATATACTGTTCCTGTTATAATGTAAGATAATTTGTAGGTAGAGGTAAAATCTTTTATTAAAAGCGTTTGTAGGCATGAAAAAAAGTAACATGAATTTACCATAAAACAAAGACTAGGAAATAAAAGTGGATTAGTAAAGTGGGGGTAGCTCAGGGTTCCCACTCTTGCTCTTCCAGAGACTGAGGGCTATATAAAAATTTACCAGTGTGCAGTCAGCACATTGTGGTAAAATATCCAGGCTGCTTTGTGGCTCAGCAAAAAACATTGGCATCCATCCATTTTCACCTCAGCTTTGTAATTCTTGTTAAGATCTGAGCATTATTTCCCCCTTGCCCTAAGTGTGATGGCAGATGTGCCAGCTTCAATCCTGACACCATAACACAGTGGGCTAGTAAGTTGCTCACTGGCTCAGAGCATTACAGCCATCACTGCTGGAAGCTATAGCCTGGCTTCCTTTAATAAACTGTCCATGTATGCTATCATGGAATCCTTTGGAGAATGGTCAGCTAGTCACCCCAGGCAATAATCACCTCAGAAATGTCATTACCCTGGTCTGCTCTTGCAGCAGATGGAAACTTTGTCCATGAAGACAGTTAAATACTAGAACAGGGTGCCAGAGAAACTAAGGAATCTCAATTTCTTGGAGACACCCAAAACTTTTCAATTAAAATCCATAGTAATACCATCTAACTTCAGAATTGTGATTGCTTTGCTCAGGGCATTGATCCCATGACATCCAGAGAAAGTTTGTCTCACCAGCCTAAGTTATTCCATCATTAGTCCCATCAAGAATGACTAATGTTACATGCAATAATCTCATCCTCGAGTCTCAACTCCTAAATGTCAGCTTTATCTTGAGTATTTTATAAGAAATTATATGTTGGGTATATCAAATGACTAAATGGACTTTTGATACAGTAGAAAAAGAATGCTTTATCTCATCATACAATTACAGTTCTTCTAATATTTACTAATTGCCCTGATTCTTGAATCACCTAGAGGGAAAAATGTTAAAACCATCCCTGAATTACTTTAGGAATTAAAGATATTATTCTTGATGGGATTAAGATTTGAATTGGCATGAAACCTCAAGTGGGACCGGGTACAAAAGGAATCATCTTTTTTTTTTCTTTTTTTTTTTTATTAAGAATTTTTATCAAAAAACCCCTTTAATCTTGTTTTACAAAGGTTATTAAAAATATAATATACAGTAGGAGACACTGAGTAGATTACAAAGTGAAGGGAATTGTATTAGCTCCATAAAGTTGTAAGTATGTTCTCTACAGGTAGAATTTTAAAATTCCATATTCATTTTACATTACATCATGAACTAGTTTATGCTATGTGTGATTTACAGCTACCAAGAAAACTGTAAGGCTTCCCAAACACAAGAGTCTGGCAATCTTAAAAAACAAGAAACTAGAATGGGTTTGCAGTGCCTGCACCACCAAACCTTTGCTCAGAATACCAAAGTATGTAAGGTTGCTAACAAGCCAGTTTGAATTTTGGAAGTGACTGCTGGAAAGATGGACAGATTTAGACAGGACATTTGACTCATAGTCAAATTTAGCCAGGAAAGCTCTACAGCATACAGAAGCCTGAAACAGTTGCAGTCCATGATGTAGTAAATAACAGAGAAAACATGAAAAAAGCTTATCCTTTTCCCCTCCTCTAATGGTAAAAAAAAAAAAGCCATACTTTCACCACAGAAAGTACTCTCCATTGTTTGAAATGTTGACTTAATCCAGCCACACTATCTCAGATACAGAGAGCAGCTTTCTACTTCCAGACCAAGACCAGCAGCAAAAGCCTAGAAGACATTGCTTAACAATGCCTTTTATTAGCAATTTTGTAGGATGTTACTATACTCGTCATCAAATGCTTCCATAATACGTATAATACAGACTATGTAATATTTTTTTTCAGTTGCTGTCAATAAATTTGCTAAAATTCATCAATGTACTTGATTTCCATAGTCACTTTCTCTACCTATGTCTAAATGTACACTCTTCCACCATAGTGCCAATTCAAGTTCTCTTTCTCTAATACATAAAATTCAAGTTCCTGACCTTCAGGGCTGCAAACTGTATATTGCACCATGTTACATGTTAGATTACAGATGCTAAGACTGTGTTTGTCATTCCATGTAATTGCAACTAAAAAAAAAAATTACAGTTTTAAAGAAATTTATAAAAGCAAGTACAAGATCAATATTTTACACACAAGGTTATTAAATTTCTACTAAAGATCCTATTCATCAAAAACATCTACCCATGCATTCTTCCAATTCTTAATCTCTTAAAACACAAAAGTCATTATATGAGTAAGTCAGCATATCAAAGAAAAATATCCCTGCAAATGTTTATTGGTGGCAGTTTAACACTGCTATTGATTAAGCACCTTGAATATATTGGAACTTGACAGAAGTTCTCTTGAGCCTATAATTCAACACAAGATGAATCTGCTTAAACATTTTTTCACAGATTGGGGAACTGCATTGTTGGGTGTAAAGATAGGCTCTCAGCTCCACTGGCAGGGGAGAATACTCCTGTGTGCATGGCAGAGCAGCTGGCCAACCAGCACTGAGTGCACCCTGATGTTCTTTGTGTTTCTGCTTCACGTTCTGCTTCTTACGCAACGCCATGTAGCATTAATTCTGGCTGCTGGGGAGCAAGGTGCTGGGATTGAGCCCTGTTAGGTCAGCAGTATGGGAAGATGGGGAAAGGGGAGTATCGTGATTCTGCTACTCAAACTCACTGAATCACCTCACTCAGGTGTCTGACTTCAAAAACAGTGTCTCAATCAGTGGAAAAGCAGAGGGAGTCCAGAGTATTTAGGTTAGACTACCTCTCTGATTTGGCCTTTAGAGGAACCTGTCTCTCTCTCTATTGATTTATTATAGAATCTCTTAAAACACGGCAGGTGACGTGGATATTCCCCTGCACATACTTCTGGTGTTGAATTAAAGACTCTGAAGATTAGCATTTGATAACAATTTATAGGAAAGCAGAGAGAACTTACAAAAAAGTCCGTTGCTTTGTATCAGTACTACTCCTGAAAATTTGACTGTACAAGACACACATGCAGCTTAAGTGGGTAGTTAAACTATGCTGCAATGTTTTAATTAAATGTAGAGCAGCAACAAATGTCTGGACTGTACATTAGAGTTTGGATGATCAGTTCCATGAGCAGAACAGCAGATGGTAAAGAGCCTCACTGTGGCTACAGACCTTACTGCATCAAGCATTATACAAACACTGGAACACACGCTCCTTGTCCTGAGAACTGTAAAGCTGCTGGACAAGGGAAGCAAGTCAGCAAGAAAGCTGTGTAGGCCCTTAGCAGATGTGTTGTATGGCTGTGCAAGAAAGAAGCAGTATGCATGTCTGGGACAATGAGAAAGGTATTTCTGAGAATAGAAGAAGTGGATTATAGCAGACAAATTGTACAAGCAAAGCAGGAAAAGAACAAAGGCAGAGGGAAGACCATAAAGAAGAATAAAATAGGCAGGATAAATTAGGCTGAGGTTATTCTGGTAAAAGGACTAGAATGAAAAAAGATTCAATAATACTTTGATTCAATAGTGACAAAACAAATAAGAGAAAAAAATATCCCTCCATGAAATCTTTGATTCAGGATAGAGTGAACAATGTCTGGAAGCTCTCTTTATGCTGAAACAGCTATCTCCTTAACTATGACTATGAAAAGTGTGAGACTGAGGTTCTTCTGAGGGGAACAAGTGTGAGGAGGCTGGAAAACATGTGTCAGAACAATATGAAACAAATCTCCACACAGTTTTTACTTAGTTTCCTGACAATATCTTCAACTCTAATCAGAGGAAGTGAGGCCAATATCAAAGCATGAAAATACCAATCTTCTGTTCAAATATGACCTTTTCTGTGTATTATCGCAGTGGTTTGGATGTACTGTACAAATTAACTTACAGAATAAGGGTCAAGTTATTCTTAAAACTTCTCAGAAATTGTGCAAAAATAATGTATACAAGCTTAAGTAATGGTGATTTCCATATTTGCTAAATCAGTTTTGACTTGACCAGTGTATTACAGTCTAAAAACAACCATAGGTAGTATGTATTTGGCTACTTAGTTTGGTACTAAAAATTATGAAAAGCAATAGACATTAGTTCAGCTCTGACACTAATGTCATTGCTTCATTGAAATTCTTCAGCAGCTCTTCATGCACTATTTTTTATACATTTTTTTTTTCTTTGAAAGAGGAATGTTGACAGAAACTGGGGAAAACTCAAGCAACACATGTATATTCCACTTCTGTAGATGTTCTGTCTCATATAATAAATTGTTTCCTGTAGGAGTGATTTAGTCACCTCTTATTTTAAAATGGTATTATATTAGCTAGGAAATAATATAAGAAAACTATGTAATAAACACCATAATTAAGTAGCACACTACAAGGAGAGACTACCAAGAACAATGTCTATATTTACTGGGGAACAGGCAAATGGCTGACCTCCATCACCTCTTTGGGAGAGGAAAGGAGAGAGGCCAGTACAATCTTCCACTGGAAAAACAACTGCATCAACACATCCAAGGTGTGCTCAGCAGCAGGAAAAAACAAAGCACAAAGATTACTCTCTTTTTCTGCTCATTAAAAAATATTATGTTTAAGAAAAATAGAATTGTTTTGTTTCAATGAGTTGCATTTAGATTACACATTTTATTTAATGTTCAACTCATTTTTATACCTTCACAAAATAATTGTATCTGTTTTTAGAAAAGGTACACAATTCTGTGTTAAAAATATAAGTTTTTAGTTGCTCAAAATTACAGTTTTGTTCCAGTTCATATAAAACTAATGAAACTTTTCTGACATAAACCTTCACAGTGGTTTGGCTGTACTAAAAATGTTTACATCACTTGGAAGCTTTAAGGAATATCCACATAATGACTGGAAACCATGTGAACAGGCCATTATGGAGTAAAAATTAATAGTGTTGATAAGAGCAATGTTCACTTACCAACAGAACAGCAATTTGCACTCAATGGCACTCGTGCAGCCTCCTGTCAGGTTAGGAGGTAGATGGAACATGTAGCACCTTCTTGCAAAGGTCTACACAGATGCACCCTTGGACCAGATAGAAGTCTCTAGCCCCAGGATTAAGAACTATTAAAAAAACGTGGCCATACTTTCCTTTACTGCACAGCTAGCCCAGAGGTTAAAAATTAATACATGCATGAATAAACCTTAATACTTTTTTCCAAGTAGCATATAATGTAATAGGGGAAAAAACAAGCAAACAAACAAAAAAGCCCCAACAACACTCATTCTAGAAATACACAGCACATTATATGGAATTTTAATCTAAACATTTGTTCTATCAAAAAAGAGTAAGCCAACAAAGCCCAGGATTATCAAACAGCTCTCCTTTTCCTTCTGCTGCTTTGTAAGGGTTTGTCAGTTTGTTATTGTACACTCCTCTTTAGACTCCTACTTGTATTATTTAATTTTTCTGCTGGCCTGTAGATAACAAACCTGTTGTCAGCCTGTCTGTATATGTCCATCAGATATGCACAGGGAATAAAATAGTTAGAACAGGAGACAAAAGGCTATTCCTTTACACCTGCCTGAGAAAAATCAGATTCACTACAAGCTGAAGCCAACTATACTTCTTACAGTGGCAGCAGGTTGAAGAATGCTTTCTATTTACAAATACGTGTAGCAGAGGGACAGATACTGCATGACAGAACTCTTTAACTGTATGGTCTTTAGTTGTTGCAAAGCTGTTGCACCTTGAAAAACATAATTTGCAGATACTGATATTGCAATCATTAACAAGGATGAAAATAAAATATATGTATAGAAAAAGTCCATGAAACTAAAAACATTATGCACACCCCTTGAATATTTTGCATTTGGTTAAAGAACATCCTCTTGACTGCTTTGCAATGCATATAAGATGGAGACATCTGAAATGTCCTTTTTATAAAGATCAGATTACCACACATAGTGAAATCCATTCAACATCCATTGACTAAAACCCCAAAGTATTCATTAAATGTCAGTAGAACTTTACAGGTGGAAGCTCTTCTCACTTCACCTACAGCACATAGTTGGCAAGATTAAATTAAAAACTAAAATATTCTTTCAGTGACATTCATCTTTGTGCATTAGTTTGTTTCCCAGATTAATCAGCATTTGTAATGCACTTGACACTTGCATGAACACAACATACTGTAATAACACTGACCATTATTATTATTTCTTTATGTCTACTTGCTATAAATGCAATTATTACTAACAATATATTTTTATGAAAAACACTAGCTCATGTATGAACAGGTCTGAATGATTCCCACATGCATTGGGATACTAGTTAAAAAAATAATAATATTCAAAGTTGGTTTTAATCTGAGGAAAATTGTACACCTTCACACACACTCTTATTGCCAAATATCTACAAACAGCAGACAGGTATAAGTAAGTGGCATAAATTAATGACCTCTCACAGAGGCACTAGCAGGTAATCTACCCTGAAAAAGAAACCCATCATAAATCTAATAATTTTCAGACTCTGAAAGTTTGGAATTTCAAGTAATTTTTAATTCCTTAAAACCATATGATCTAGAGTAAATTCTCACAATGTCCAGGAAGCAAACAGGGATATATTTCTATTTCAATAAATAGGGGAAAATGTATTGTCCTCAGAATAACTACAGTTATGAAACACTAAGTACCAAATTCTATCATTTCATTATATATCCTTTTCTGAAGGAGCAGAGAGTTCCAGTTTCAGCAGAAAAAGGTAGAAACATGTTATAAAAGAGGCACATTATACAGAAGCACTGTAAGGAAAGAAATAAAAACCACTGGAGTGCAAGAACCATCAACCTTAAAACCATAGCAGGAGCATCAGCAAAGCATGTTAGTCGGAGAGGTTGCAGCCCACATCCAGATGGAGACTAAGAGAAGCAGCTTTCAAAGGTAACAGCAAAGAAGCATTCCAGAGGGGAAGGGAATGCATGCTCCTCTCCTGTCTGATGGACAGAGGAGCTCATGCAGCTTTAGCTTGCACTGAGCCAAGAGAGAAGAGGAGGAGCAAGAGCTGCCATGCGAAATCTGACTGACACCTTAACGAAACAACTTCTGTGCTGAGAAAGCACTGGTAAAAGGATCTAAACGCCACTGGAGCTGAGCCCAGAAAGGAGATGATGCTGAAAGCAGCCTGTGCCTGAGGTATCAGACTTAACAGCTGACACAGGAGAAACAGTCAGCAGCAATTCCCTGAAGTGGGAAAGCTATTCGCTACTGTCATCTGCAAGGTAAGGGACCCAAATGTCCTGCTATGCCACAAAAGCAAACCAAAGACCAAAGGACTGTCTGAGACCAAGGAATCACAGACAACTTGAGACTCTTAGGACCTATCAAAGTTAAAATACTGCAGATACAATCTAAAGCTCTCTCTTCATCCATCGTGTGTTTGAACACTAGGTAGCAAGACATGAGATACAAAGAACTCAGGGCTGAGTCCTTAACAGAGGAAGTCCTTGAGAAGTGACAGAAAATATTAAAGGCTTATCCTTCACTGAAAAAAATGATAAAGGAAAAATATTTTTTGCTGAAACTGTCATAACCTATCATGTCATACAGATGATCTGACAATTTACATTTATATAAAAGATGTAAACAGTTTAGCCCCTTTGTTATAAGCATTTCAAAGACAAGTTTGGAGCTGTTTGTTTTTTTGTTTGTTTGGTTGGTTGTTTTTTTTTCCTTTTTTGCTGGATTATGGTAGTCTTAGCCCTGCTGGTACTAAATTCCAGAGCTATCTGTTGTGCAGAAAGGCCAGGGAGTTGTATGGAAAAAAAGACATTAGACTTCAGGGCTCTCACATTAAGTCTTGCCAGATGCTCTCAGCAGAGTATCAGAGACAGCAAAATGGAGCATGAGCGACTATGTACCAAGTTATCAATCATTTTCTACCTTAATTTTCAGTATAGCTCAAGTCTGCTGAAATCTGCACTCAGCTACACTGAGTGTGTCTACTACTAGGGAATTTGTGGGTGTCCACCATGCAAAAAGCAGGAAACCTCTGTTGCCCAGATTTAAGCAGCTGTCTCGATTCTTACATGACATTTTGGCCTTATTTCAATATTCTCCTCAAAAATAATAAACAAATTTTTAAAATGTTTGTTCCATTCCTTTAATCCTTTGTTCCAAAGTGATTTTTAGTGTATTATATATGAAAAATAGTTGCTCTGCACCACTGAAAATAAGACACTCAGAATTTAGATAGGAAATTTTATAGGTCTTATGAAAGGCAGGATATTAATCAACATAATGATGACATTTATTCAAACAAATGACCATAATACAAGGCAAATGTATTAGTCACCCTAACAAATAAGATGAAGGACACCACTGAATAATCAAAGATATGCTTTGTTCTTAAATATGATTGCAGGATCAAATATTGTCAAAGGAAAAGACAAATGGACAGATTGTCCAGATTCTGACACTGTGAATAGCTTTTATAACCAGTGTCTGAAAAATGGGTGTGGTGGGTTGACCTCAACCAGCACCTAAGCCCACTCCAGTCATTTGCCCATTCTTCCCCAGTGAGATGGGAGAGACAAAACCAAAGACAAAAGCAAGAGAATACAGGGGAAAACAAAAATAAATAATTAAAAAAAAATTTCCAAGTGAATCAAAGAAAACTGAAAAAAGATCCAAACCAAAAAAACCACAAACACCCCAAGTGGTGCCAGGGACAATTATTGGCTACCTCCCACCAGCAGACTGCTGTGCAGGCACTCTTTGTGCAATGGCGACCTTGGAAAAACTACTACTACCTTGGAAAAACTCCACCCTTCCCCAGTTTTATTGTAGAGTATGACACTATATGACATGTGACATGTCTTCAGTCAATTCAGGTCAGCTGTTTGTGGAAGGGCAAAGTGAGAAACAGAGGTGGCCTTCATGCTGTACAAGCACTGCTCAGCAGAAGCCAGCACGCTGTTATTATCCACAATGTTTTGGTCACAAATCTAAGGCACAGGCTGCTGCGGAGAAAAACAATTCCACCCCGATCAGACCCAGTACAAGGTGTTAAGGACCCTATCTATATTCAAACTATAAATCTTTTGTCATGAAAACAGTGAAATGAACTATGAATACCTAGAGCTGATAAAATATCAGAGCCATAACAGCTAGGCACCAGTGAAACTCCTCTAATAATAAAATGACAGCAAGAAAATTAAAGCTAGGAAAGTGATTTCATTGGGTAAAAATTACCAAGGGAACAGGCTATCATAGGAGGATCTCTCTTTTATAGAACAGATAAGAAGTAACGTCTCATAGTTCTACCTCAAAAATTCTGAAAGGGGAAACCACAGTGTATAATTTCTGGAATGTTTATAGCAGCAAAATTAAGAGAAACTCCAAACTTATTCATTACTGAAAATGAGGTGAAAGATAACAGCACACACAATCAAAGTAAATTACTTGCTGACTTTTCTTTTACTCATATAATGCAAAGAGAAGAAAGATGCACAAAATAACCACAGGATTTAACACAAATTGTAATATTATAGTATTTTATAAATTATTTTAAATTTTCCTCAGTAATCAGACTACTTATGTAAGAGCTCAAGTCACTTGACATTTCATTTTATAACATATTCCTGAGAATGTTATTATCATAATGACCTAAATAAGTGTGCAAAAAAAAAAAAAAAAAAATCTTTCTACAAAGTAAGCGCTACAAAATTATTTTTGAGAAAGAAAAACCAAAACAGTGAACCTCTGATGTTGTCAGAATCTTAGTCAAGGAAATGGAAACTTAAATTTGCATTGGCACTATCATCTCTGGTAGATACCAGGAAACTAAATTACATTTCAAGTAATAAAATCCCTCTCCACTACTACTACTGCATCAGGTAGACTTGTTAGAATATCTACAGAAAAGCTTGCTTTTTCTCTCTGACATGAAAATCAACAAGAATCAGATTCTTCTGAGTAAGCCTGACATTCCTGCTCAGACATACAAAACAAACTTTTCAATAAAAAATACACTGATTGAGGATACCCTCAGGAAAAAAAAACATATTTATATGTGACAGGAAACTGACGGCTGAAAACATATATCGCTCACTCTCATCTATATACAAACACTTCAGAAGCTACAGAGAAGCTATAAAACCTACTTTGGGTATTAATTTCCTGTTTTCTCCTGAAAACGAACTCCTAGTAATAAGCATAAAATAACAACTAGCATATATATTTTTACCGGTTGCTCTACAGTTGCCAGCATATGGGATCCTGGCCAGGCTTGGGCTGAGGGACACACACACTACCACCACCTGATACTTACCTACTAAACAAAGGGTGTGTTTTGCATTCTTCAGTGGCCTTGTTGTTCTGAAATCCAACAAATACATCTTGGAAACATTACATTATAATAAAATTCTTTGAATTCTCAGAACTAAATGAGAACTTCCAGAGTAAACATTTTTATTTTCTGAAAGTCTCCGTAGCCAGTATGAACTTTCACTAACTGAAATAGGAATACTTAGCTGTAACACTTTCAGAGTAAAATACATTTAGTGAACCCCTAGAGGCATGAATCATAGCTCTTTGTTTTTCTCCTTTAAGTTGGAGAAAATAATTTCCTTGGAGCAGATCTGTTTTGCCCAGTGACAGAGGAAAACATAACTATGGGCAAAGGAATTGGGCAAATATTGAGCCTCCCTCTTCAGTGCAGTGAAACACCAAATAACTGCATTTACAGCAGTGGTTCAGGTCTCTATATCCGCTACCAACAGAACAGCAGTGCTGCGCTCAGGTTTAGAATCACTAGCATTCAGCAATGATCCATATGTGAAATTGCTCTCTGCAATGTGAAACTGCATTAAGTGAACGAAACTGGAGAAGACATTTAAATTAATTTTATGAGCTATCTTAACCACACTGTGCTTATTACTGAAAAAATATGGGTTTCACTGATGAAAGGAAAAACTCTGACTTTTCTGGCTCCAGCAAGAAACAACTGGACATCATCAGAAAATTATGACTTGCCTCAAAACAGCCATTAGATTATGTAGTAATTTTCATGCTCACGAATCAAACTTAATTTGTAAATGGAGGAACAAATTAAAAAACAACTGTAAAACCAGGAATCTTGGTGACCTGACAATATCATAATGATGACCCTAAACTGCTGAAAGAGTTGGAAGGTGAAACACTGCACTTGAGAAAGTGCAAGGTTCTTACTAGGGACAGTATCAGGTTTTAACAATTTTATAAAAATAACTGAAAACTCACAAACATTTACTGTTAATGTGTTAAGACAAACCATTATTGGAACAAAAGCAAAAATCTGGCTCAGTAAAATACTGGCCGGATAGTCAGGTCCAAAGAGTTGGGGTAATGGAGTTAATCTAGTTGGTGGCCAGTCACACATGGTGTTCTCCACAGCTGTGTCAGGGCCAGATCTGTCATTTAATACCTTTTATCAATGACCTGGATTAGGGGATTGAGTGCATCCTCAGTAAGTGTGCAAGCTGGGTGAGAGTGTTGATCTGCTTGAGAATAGGATGGCTCTACAGAGGGATACGGAAGTGTTGGATTGATCAGTCCAGGCCAATTGTTCAAGGCCAAGTGCCAGATCCTGTACTTGGGTCACATCAACCCCATGTAGTGATACAGGTTGGGGGAAGAGTGGCTGGAAAGCTGCCCAGCACAAAAGGGCTTGGGGGTATTGGTTGACATCCAGCTGAATATGAGCCAGCAGCATGCCCAGGTGGCCGAGAAGGCCAACAGCATCCTGGCCTGCATCAGGAATAGTGTGGCCAGTAGGGCTAGGTGATTGTCCCCCTGTACTATGTACAGGTGAGGCCAAACCTCAAGTACTGTGTTCAGTTTGGGGACCCTCAACACAGTAAAGGCATTGAGATTCTAGAGCATGTGCAAAGATGGGCAATGAAGCTAGTGGGGGGTCTAGAGCACAAGTATTATGAGAAGCAGCTGAAAGAACTGGGATTGTTCAGCCTTGAGAAAAGAAGGCTATTGGAAGACCTTATCACTCTCTACAACTAACTGAAAGGAGGTTGTAGCAAGGTAGGAGTCGGTCTCTTTTCCCAGGTTACAGGCAATAGAGCAAGAGGAAATGTCATCTAGGTGCACCAGAGGAAGTTTAGATTGGATATTAGGAAAAATTTCTTTACTGAAGGTTTATCAAGCATTGGAACAGGCTGCCCAGGTGCTGAGTCACCATCCCTGGCAGTATTTAAAAGATGGGTAGATATAGTGCTTAGAGACATGGTTAGTGGTGGTTTTGGCAGCATTCGGTTGATGGTTGGACTTCATTTTAAAGGTCTCTTGCACTCTACATGATTCTGTGATCCTACATCTGACCCAGCAACTCTGACAAAAAATTGCCTGCTGTCAAAATGTCAAGTAAACTACCCTAGATGAAGTTATGCAAAAAAGCATTCTTAGTTCTAAAAGCAGGAGATTCAGAAGTGCCAGGCTTATATAGTGCCAGTTCTATTGGGTGGTAGGATTCATCATAATAAAATTTCATAAAATCATACCTATTGTCATTTCTAACAAGTATTTTGGACACATTAACAATTAAGTGTATATTAAAAATTCAGTCACAATCATACTTCAAAGTAGTTTTTGCTGACATAAGAACTATGGACATTTTACATTTATTCATTATTTCAGATTTGTCTTCTAAAATTCTCACTTTTTAATATTTGAGGTATTTTGGGTGAGAATGCTGAAACATTCACATTTATGGGGTAAGTCTTACACCTGAAAAGTTGTTATTTTCCTGTACAGTCTTTATCCTGTGAACATGACAGACTTTCTACACAACCAGTGTGCTACATATATATATATACACGTTGTCCTAATGTAAAGACTAGCAGTTACTACATCTTAAGAACTTTCAGAATAGTAAGTGGTAAATTCATAGCTGAACCCTCATGGAATACTTTGTAAAACAAATTTTAGAGTTTATTATTATTGAGGGTTTTTTTATCTGAGGAAAGCCCATGAAAAAGTTAATAGAAAACATCATTTTTTTAAAGGGGTTTTTAATTTTATTTAAAACATATTAGATATTATATTTATGCATAAATTGGTAAAGATTTGTGAAACTGAATTTTAAAAGGTTGTTTAAAACATTAACTTGAAAACAAGCAAATTTATTACTAGTCATAGCCAAATTATTTAGACGCATCTTTTTATTAAATAAGAAAGATTCTTTACAGAAGTTAGAAGGGCTGTGTAGAAAACATGCTGTTAATAAAAATAATTTCATAAATTTTTAATGGCATATAAATATTGAATTCAGAATAATCCTTTTGCTTCCTGAATTTAAAAAAAAAAAAAAGAAAAAAAAAGATAGCTTTGTGGCAACATGCTACAATTTAAAAATTATATATTATTTTAAAAGCATGAAAATTCCTCCATATTCCACAGGAAATACAATTACTTTCATGACAGGGCCTTCATTCCTTATACATTTATCTTGTTCTTATTTTGAAGAATGCAGAAGGCCACCGAAGAGCTACAACTTCTGTCTCTGGAAAAGAATATTTTGTGTTTGCAGTATTCACCCCAAAACTCTGAGGTAACTACTCTCTCTTTCTCTCATTTAGCTCTCTCAAACTTCTATTTGGCCTTTCAAACTTTTTAAAGAACAAATTCAAAATATTCTTAGTTGCACTGTCTTAACTAATACCCTTTCCTATTGTGTTTCATTGTTTTAATTCCAGCTGTGCCCCTTTCCTTCAACTTTTTAAGGTCTAGATAATCTAAATTCCAGATTTTTTTAAAACTTTTTTTTTTAATGACTTCATTTCTTTCTGTGTTTCAACTTCTTTTACTGACCTTCAGCAGAGCCTCCTCATTTCACCCTGCTTCTCTGCAAGATTCCTTAAGACCACTGTACTTGACATAGGTCTCATAACCTCATATTGCATACTCAAACTCAGATAAGATATATGCATATCACATCTCTAACCTTCTATCTCACTAACCTAGCTCTTTATT
Source organism: Nycticryphes semicollaris (assembly GCA_013400055.1). Classification (NCBI taxonomy): domain Eukaryota; kingdom Metazoa; phylum Chordata; class Aves; order Charadriiformes; family Rostratulidae; genus Nycticryphes; species Nycticryphes semicollaris. Next base: position 898,178 of record VXBJ01004002.1, on the reverse strand, counting down.
CTAGTTCTGTTCTACCACATCCAAATTAAAATCTCATTAGCCTCTTCCTCTGGCCTTTTCTTACGGTTGTCTTTCATGCATCTCGGATAATAATGGCTCAACTGAGGCTTTTCATTCTGCACCCTCCCTTCTTTCCACCCCCCCAGCCTCCTTTTTTTAATCTCTTCCATGACTATTGCCTATAGTAATAACCACCTCCAGGTCAGCCTTCTAAACTTCTCTTAAATCACTATAATAATTATACCATCTGCTATTTCTCTCACCTTGTTGGTCCACAGATGCCTTCTGCATATAATTTCTAAAATCACAGAATCACAGAAGGATATGGGGTTGGAAGAGACCTCTGGAGATCATCTAGTCCAACCCTTCTGCCAAAGCAGGGTCCATCTAGAGCAGGTTGCATGGTAACATTTCCAGGTGGAACATCCAGAGCCAGACCCCACCACCTCTCTGGGCAGCCAGTTCCAGGGCTCTGCCACCCTCAGAGTGAAGAAGTTCCTCCTCATGTTTAGATGGAACTTCCTATGTTCAAGTTTATGCCTGTTACCTCTTGTCCTGTCTCTGGGCAACACTAGAAAAAAGACTGGCCCCTTCCTCTTGACACCCAGCCTTTAAATATTTATAAGCAGTTAGAAGACACACTCCCTCTCAGCCTGCTGTTCTCCAGACTAAAAAGACCCGAGTCCTTTGGCCTTTCATCATAAGAGAGATGCTCCAGGCCCCCAGTCATCTTTGTAGCCCTCTTCTTATGGACCTCCAACTAGATTCTGTGCCAGTAATCATGACCCTCTGAGCGCTGCCTTTCAGCCAATTTTCAATCCTCCTCACTGTCCATTCATCTAACACATACTTCCTAAACTTATCTATGAGGATGCTGTGGGAGACTATGCCAAAAGCCTTTTTGAAGTCAAGGTAGACAACGTCCACCGCCCTCTCCTCATCTATCCATCCATCCAGTCATGCCATCGTAGAAGGCTATCAGGTTAGTCAGACATGATTTCCCCTTGTTGAATCCATGTTGACTACTTCCAATAGCATTCTTTTCCTCCAGATACTTTGAGATGACATCCAGAATAAGCCATTCTATCATCTTTTGAGGAATGGAGGTGAGGCCTACTGACCTGTAATTTCCTGGGTCCTCCTTGCCTTTTTTGACGACTGGGATGACGTTGGCTTTCCTCCAGTCCTCAGACACCTCACCTGTTCTCCAGGATTTTTCAAAGATAATGGAGAGTGGCCCAGCAATGACTTCTGCCAGCTCCCTCAGCACTCTCAGTTGCATCTCATCAGGACCCATGGACTTGTGGATATCCAATGTACTTAACTGTGCCCTAACTTGGTCTTCCTCCACCAAGGGGAAGTCTTCCTTTATCCAGACTGACTCTGTTATCTCCAAAGTCTGGGACTCCTGAGAGCTCTTCTCATCTTTTTACATGTCAAATAGAGCTCATCCTGGCTTCTGCACGGCAACATTCCTTTTTTTTTGGCCTAGATAACCACACTTAATCACTGCTCAAATCGATGCTCAGATGTAACTCCCACCAAAGAGAAGGTTTATCAGCACAAATAAGCATACTTCAGTACTCCAATCATAATGGCTGTTACAATACGAATCCTCCAAATCAACTCAGGGAAGCAACACACTATTGCACAACTGAAAAATATTTGCATCCCTTCATTCTGAACCCCAGTAGAACTATGTAAAACCCCAAGGAAGCTCATTTGTACTCCATCAGTGCTTTTTTAAAACCATTTGCATCATTTTCTTTATTGTATAAACATAAGCTTTTCCATAGTCTTCTTGTCCTATACCATTCTCTACCTCAACGTTAGGATACCAATTTCTATGTCTCAACCAAGGCTGGAAGCCTCCAAAATGCATCTAATAGAGAAGACAATTCTACACGAGCACTAGTCTTCTTGAAACAGTCCCTTAAAATTCACCTTCTTGATGCTGTTAGGATAACAGCAATGGCTGTTACAACACTGAAACTATAGCCCACTCTGCCAGCCATGATCATGATACCACACTACTGCATTCTATTTCTCCATTCAATTCTGGGTTTTTTGCTTTATAGTTAGCTTTTCTCTTCTTGCACGACACAGACCTTCTTTTACCACTGTGTTTATAGATCAAGTTGTACAGCATGGCTATTATCACTTATGCAGTGAATAAATGTATTCTAATTAAAAACCTTACTGTGACTATACTTTTTAAAAATCTCAATAAAGTATACAGCTAGAGCATGGCTTATATTTTAAAATGACATTCCAAAAAGGAAAAGCCTTATCAAAATCTTAAATACACCTGTACCCGAAAGAACTAAGGGAACACAGGAAGAGGCATAGAGGGAAGGTTGTTTTTAAAATCAACATTATTCTGTAGCAAAATGATTCTTAAAAAATTTCATTTAAAATCTGCATCTAGCTGACAATATATTGAACACTTAATACTTATGCTCATATGAGAACTTTCTATCCCAAGAAATAAGCCTTTTCATAACATATTTTATATTCTGGTCTCTCAATTATTTAGACATTCAGCGTCCACAAACAAGTAGTTTATCCATGAGATCAGCTACATAATATCAAAATTAATAGACTCCTGAGAAATATCCTTCACAAAAAAAATGAAAAAAAAAAATAAGAAAGGTGAGTAGTATGTTTATACTTGGCTTAAAGGAAAGCAGACGATAAGGTGCAAGAAAACAAATGTCTCTTAAGGCCTCCAATTCCACAAAAATATTGTTAAAGTAACATTGTGTATTTTTAGTAACTTTGCTACTTCATAAAGTACTGCTCATGAAGGTACAAGCCTATGTCTAGTATCAGTGATAAAGGCATTATTTCAAATGCGGTAACTACAAAAAACCCAAAAACAACGCAGAAGCTTAAAACAGTAAAGCACAAATCATATCATAAGCCATTGTCAAAATACGTCTTCCTAATACATCAAGCCACAATATTCAGTTGGCAATACTACCCTTTTTTACATCTAACTATATTTAGAGATATAAAAACATATCTATCTTTAGCCAAACTAGTCAAGTCACAGACAATTACAACAGCAAACATGCAAAGACTTTGCAGCATGCTTACCCTTTTCAGCTTGTCCTAACTCCGCAGCCCAGTGTTTTCTATACCAAATAGGACATGGCTTTGCTTTCAAAACGTACCCTTACTGATTCTTTTCACTTTTCCATAGATTTGCTGCTAGAATTTATAACTACCACTTCAAGCATTTTCTCTCCCTCGTCCGCACTGGTTTAACTTCTTTATGATGGCAGATAATTGTTTTGGCCTTAGGCAAGGAATGTGCTCTCTGCTTAGGAAGATGGTTGCACAGCATCTTTATAAAGAAGCCAAATGAGGAAAAATGAGATAGTTGCAGAACATTACATTTCTTTATCTTATCAATTATTGAAGAAAGACTTTTTCATTTAATACGGTAAGAATACTAATAAGAGGTCAAAATATAACACTAAGCTCTTGCTACTAGTAGTGATAAGTCATGATGAACAGCAATTCAAAATAAACATTATATAATGAACACAATAGCAAGGTGATGATTGAGGTAACATTTAAACTACAGAAAATAAGCATTGCTATTAAAAAAATAAAAAAACCCAGAAATTAAGCCAAGTGCTTGAAAAAACTATGGGAAGTCCATCTTCTGCAGAATCCATATCCACTTCTTTACTGAATCATAAATAGATCTTTTTTACCTGTTATGAGTATAATCTGAGATGTTAGAGCAAGAAGACGTTTATAACACATACACATCTGCATTATATGGTATTATTTGTTAACAGGGACAATAATAAAATTGATTCTCTGAGTGCTGTGTATCTGAAATGGTAGGCTCAAAGATTTTTCAACAGAGGCAAAGACATACCAGATTATTTCCTGGATAATTACTTAGATGTAACCAAAAAAACAGAAGAAGCAGATGCTTAAAACCTTTTTTTCACAAATGAAACTAAATGTGGATTTGTGGAAGGCTGAGGAGCAGAAGTGGGGGGCTTCTCTCTGTTACCCGTAATTGTATACTTCTTTCTTCTGTTTCCTGCTTCTCTTTTTAATATGATAACAATAATTATCAAATAAGCTAGATTTTTTTTTCCTTTTTTGAACTCAGAATAAGGAAGCCAACACATAGAAATAAAAATTCTATAAAAGATAGAGTACTGGAAAAGAAACAGAGGCAAATATAGCCCTTTCATGACCTTAAGCAGTTCTATCATAACAGCTATAATTCTTTTTCCCATTTCCAGTAAAAGTATGCACCTACCACAGACAGTAAATGTCATTACACATATACTTGGGTAAAATCTCTCCACTGATTCTAATGTTTTCATTCTATAGTAGAAGTACCAAAACAAACTTTACAATGGTATGTAGCACACATACAGCCTTTAATTTTCCTCTTTTTTGATTATTTTGCTGTTCCTTTTTTTGTTCCATTCTTAGAGCCCTTAAAGCTACTACAGAAAACAAATCAGTTTGAATTAATTCATAATCACAACACTATCACAGATTTTCAAATTTATTTCCCAATTTGTTAAAAATTACTTATAAATAATGGTACTAATGAAAATTTCACTTAAAAAATCATAGTATTGGCAAATGTTTTAAATAGTCGAGGCTAATCTTAAATCTCCTTTACATGAATAAAAGCCAGCTCTTTGTGCTGGTAGGTTTTCTAAGATTTTAAAAGCCAAAGGTTTTAAATCTAAAAGATGGTGGCTTGATGTTATAGAGAATAGAACCCAAACTAGTTATTGTTTACATCAGCTCTTCTCCAACATCCCTTCTGAACCTTTTCAGAGGTTCAAAAATGTAGAGACAAACTCAAAAATGCCACACTGGCAGCAGCTGAGGAAGAAAACATGAGCTATGCTTTGGAGATTTCTGCTGGCAGCTGACTGCTTGATCAACTTCCCGCTACTGTTAAGAGTACAATATGGCAGCAACAAAACAAAACAAAAAAATAATCTAAAACGCGGCTTCTCTTACTTATATTCAGTTTGGAAATCGGGATTTTTTCCAAGGAAAATTGGTCAACAAGTTTCAGACTGATATTCAAACAAGTATCTCTTTTTTTGGCTCTTGATAAAGAGAAAAAGATGCACAGAGTTCATGTTGTTCAAAATGCAGAAATCTTCTCAATCACATACATCAGTACTATAATATGCCTAGAGTACTTTAATTAAGAAGAGTTTATGAGGTTTTCATTAATTTCTGAATGACTACATGGTAGCTCTAGTATTTAATAAAAGTATGCAATGAAATCCAAGTGGCTGACATATAAAACTCCAGAGGCTGTACTAACCTGAAGCTGGCAAGCATCTTCTCTTCTGCTTTGTTTGAATGACCTTTTATTCTATCACTCAACCTACAAGCATGAGTATTGCTAAAGAACGTCAATGGGAAGCGCAACTAGCCAACTCTGTACTACACAGGTTCACAGACAGGCTGGTATAGAAGGCAATGTTAAAAACAAAATCTAGGCTTTGCTTTCTGGATATCTGCATTTATTCTTCCTAAAAATTGACAGGTTTATCCCCTTCTGCCCTATTTCACACACACACCCCCCGGCCTTCTTTTTTGAAGTTAGGCTCTTCTAAAACTACTGCACAGAGAAGGAAAATATTGACATGGCTGCCTGATTGCCGTGGAATTACTCCACAGAGGAGAATTCTGAATTAACATGCAACATCATTTTAGCTTTAACATTTTGTGGTTCAGTCACTAGACCTTGCGGTTTATTGCATCTGTGAACTGCATTTGCTTCTGCCAGAAAATAACCTTCTATTTAAGGCACTTGAGGTTGGGAAAAAATTATCCTCAAACAGATTTCATTAATTCAGGCAAGAGAAAGTTAATATCCCATGACACAACTGATTTGTTTGTAGGGGTGTTAAATGCATCATTTCCCTAATAAACTAAACCACTAGAGGAATGTGTAGAAGTTGGTGTTCCTTCCCTCAACTCATAAAAAAGCAGCAGTGTCTGCCAGGTGAACGCTGAGGAAAAGTACTGAATGAATCACACACTGATAATCATTTCGAAGAGAGGTAAATGGATTTATATACTTTTCTTGATCATAGAAAGAAGATACTCTGGTTTAAAGTCTCGAGCAGCCTTTTTTTCCAGGATCCAGAAGCATTCCAAATACAAATTCACTAATTTAGCATAATCGTGCTCTTATTGTGCCCTCAAAAGAAAAAAATTCTACCAATTCTACCTGCATTACACATTCTACCAGTGTGTTACCTGCATTACAATTTAAGCATCCAGACTTAGAACTGCATTTCCATATTTATGAGTATCAATTAGAAATATTGGTTTTCAATTTGTTGAACTTTATGAAGATCCAACTTATCATCTAATCAATACCAAAAAGAAAACAAACCCAGCCATATGAATAACACAGATATATGACATGATTAATTCACATAATTTAAAAAAGGTAGTGTTTTGGAGTGCATATAACTGATAACATTGGCAGAAAAGAATACACGCTGATTTGCATAAGTGCAACAAGAGACGTGCCCTCTCACCTTCACATACACTAAAATGAAACAGGTTAGGGTCTTATTCCACGAAGCCTTCAATTTAAGAAATATGTCCCATCCTACATGTCACAGATCAACTCACTTCTGAGCTAACCATGCTGTCTAAGAGAGGTTTGAAAGCTTGAAAGGACTTCAAAGATTCCCAAACTCCTCCTATTTGTATCTTAAATTCTGTGAGAGCTGGGTCTGTTAGCCTTCTGGTACAGAAGGCCAAATGTATTTGTTGGAAACAAACAAAAATATCCCACAAACAAAAAAAATTTCCCAGACTGTATACTTTATACTTCCACATTGTTTTCCAAACCCACTGTCCTTAGTCTTTTTAATTTAAACAGCACATTCTCATGTTAGGAAGATCCTATTTATGCAGCTTTCTGAAGGACTATGAGATGAAAGCTAAATATTTTTGACATGTCAAGATATATTTGACACATATCATTAAGCAAGACAATTACCTAATAGATCACCATAAATTTGAACATTGTCACTCAGAAAAAACTCTGCATACGTTAGCAGGGGAAATATCAAGCTTTCTCTTTTCATCTGTCTTTTCTAGGGAAATACGATGTAAAAACAATCAGCCCTCCTACAGCCTTCTGCAGTCTCTTTTGTTCTCTACTGAGCAAAGAAGCAAACAAGATTTTACTGAACAGCTCGAAAACCAAATCTAGCTGACTACCCAGTTTTCACATATTTTCAACAAGTACGTTTCACTGCAAATACCTATGAAGACTGAAATCTTGTGCCCTCACATGCTTTTACATCACCTCTCAGAGGAATACACTATTGGTCTCAAAGGAAGTGGGGAAGTCATTTGTACCAAAGAATTTTGTATTAGGCAAAATTAGACTTGGAAACCGTCAGGATTCAGAGATTGGAATGGATATATCACTTCAAATCAAGGGACATTTATACATAAGATTATTAAGTTCCACGTGTCCAGACTCTCAGATCAATGTGCATGACCATAATCTGCAATTTTTTAGGAAGCTGGACAGGAAGTTCTTACAAGTGCAAGAACAGAAAGCTAGACTCATAAAAGTCTAAGTAAAAAGAATAGAAACATTACCACTCCTTTCGGTTTAGCTGGTGCTTCACAAACGCTTCATATGGAAATTTTACATTACTTGTGAGACAGCCATAGTCAGCAATTGACTTCCACCAACATCACCAGACTATGACTGGTAGCAGCATCAGATTTCCAACTTTAACTATGAACAAGGGAGGCTTTCCTCAAGTGCTTCACAGTGTTCTCCAGTGGGCTCATCTCATCTTCATATTGAGATCTCCACAAACAGTGCCGAAAAAATGTCCAGATGGACAGGAATTCTGTGACTGCTCAGGTGCCAGCAAGTACCCATCGGTGTGCATGGGTAGAGGGGTATTTTAACCCTATATCATTTTGCTCAAGTGTGGAAAAGATCTTTGCATCACACTTGCATTTCACTTGGGAGAACTCAAGACTATTAGCACAGAGCCACCTCGTGTCCTGTGAGATGGCAAGGATCGCAATAAACAGACTCTTGTGAGATAAAGATGATGTGGTAGGATAACATTGTGCAACAATAGCCTAACAGCTAGTTCAATTGGCCTGTGGTGCAGCCAGGACAACCACAGCCATAGAATTATGTCCTAATGAACCTCTCTGCTGAAGACGCATACGTTAAAGTCAGATATGGAAGGGTAAGCAGCATAGGAAAAAGGGAAGGTTTAGCAATGAAAGGAGCACTGTACGTAAGGAAATAAAATCCAGACTCATTAGCTGTAAGATATAACAGGTGCAAGAGTAATGGAATATAATAGCCATATGAGTTGCTGTTTCAGTCCTCAAACTTGGCAGGTCATGGACTTTCACGAAAATGTACAAGTATTATCATACTCAAGAGAATCAAAAATTTTACTTGTCATCCTGCAAGGTTCTTGACCGAACCAAGTGGTTTTGATATCTCATTCTCATGATTGCAGGGACTGGACAAACACTTGTATCCACATGTTGAACAAGTATTTTGTTTTAAAAATATGTATTTATACATACTTTATAAACATCACCTGTGATTTTGCATCTAATCTTATTTTAGCTGCATTTGTGCCCCTCTCATCTAGATGACAGTCAAGATAAGTTTATCAACAGTATTATAAACTAATACATATTTTAAAAAGAGTGAATTATTTATCTTGAATCATAGCATAGTTGCCCATGAACAGTGTTTGATAGAATTGTATGTTCTCTAGGGCAGCAATCCAACTTTAAATACCGCTGTGTTATCAGAGCCATAAATATTTTTCTGACAGTGTCAGGTTTAACATTCAGCATCACTATAATTTCTGCCCTAATCCATGAACAGTTTAAAGGATTTGTAGTCTCTTAATATTTCATCTGCTGTAATTGCAGTTGTTTTGATGTGTTATGTCTGTTTCTACAATACTGTAGGGTTCTTGTTCTCAAAAAAAAAAAAAAAAGAAAGAAAGAAAACCCAGAAAATCTTATGTACTTTAAGGTGCACATCAAAAGTGCTACAAAAATGAAGCAAATATCAATTATAAGACTCAGCTGCTCAAACAGAAGAAATCAATCAAAACTTGCAGAAAATAGTTCAGCTTCATGATTATTTCAATAACCACTATTTATCTGACAGACTACTACACTACTACCACCTGTATACTGTGTAAAAATAATGGCAATTAAACAGGGAGAAATGTGTCAGACCAGCAAGCTTAATTGAAAGTGAGGAGATGGAAAAATCTAATTAACTTTGCAAACTAGTTTTGCCTTTGTCAATTACCTTAATTGTACTAGTGGACTACAGGTTACAATCTTCACTAACATTTGCATCTCAAGAACATGTCTAAAATTGCTGAAAGAAAAACAACTTTTGAATGCTTCTTAATTATGGTAACACATAGAATGAAGCAGCATCACATCTGTTGAGACACAATGCTTCTAAGGTTAAGACTTTTTAAACTACCTACCTACTCAACTGGTGTAAATACTGGAAAACTGGGATGTCATTAATAATTAGTATTTTAATACAATGCTTATAAATAGGCTTTTGGTATTCCTTGGACCTTGGATTGTTTACCTAAGAGTAATCTTATTTCACAAAGAATTCCTACTGAAACAGACAGGGAAAAGGTACAAAGGATTTATCATGGATGTAGCAGTAGCTGCCTGACTGAGGGTCAGCAAGAACACATCAGACCTTTTTGCAAGTATAACTTCATGGCCACAGCTACCACTGCTGCTGACAATGATTAATTTACAGGAGGGGGACCGAGTTTATACTGTGAAGTTCATATTGAAAACATACTAGAGTCAAAAAAAGTTGAGACTTGGGATTAGAGCCTGGAATTGCCTGTCCACATAACCTCTGCCCCAATTTGAGAGACTTGGCATATGTAACTTAGGGATGGGACTTAAGAACTACAGCCTCATATTGAGAAAAAGATCCTAAATCACAAAACAGTTATTTTCCTTCCAAATTCAGATCCTGACATGACCTACTGTTTTGTTTCCTAATATTATCAATGGAAGAGGGGGACTTCCCATCCCCAACCTTATCCTCAAAGCCTGTGAAAGATGACTTCCTTAAAGCCAACAAATGAAAGCATCTTCTTTCACCTTTATCTTTTTTCACGGGGCAGACTCTGGCCAGCAGCCAAACACCCACCCTGCCTCTTGCTCACTCCCCTCTTTTGCGGGATGAGGAGAAAACAGAAGGCAAGAAGACTTGTGGATTGAGATAATGACAGTTTAATAGGGAAAGCAAAAGCTGCATGTGTAAGAGAAGCAAAATGCACTGCTTCCCATCAGCAGGCAGGTGTCTACTCACCTTCCAGGCAAGCAGAACCTCAGTGGCTGCTTGGGAAAAAAAAAGCACCATAACACCAAAATGCCCCATCTTCTTCCTTTCCCTGAGCTTTTATGGCTGAGCACAACACTATATGGTATCGGATGTTCCCTTGAGCAATTGGGGTCAGCTGTTCTGGCTGTGTCCCCTCCCAACCTCTTGCCCACCCCCAGTGCACCAACTTCTGCAGGAGGAGAAAAGAGAAGACTTCAGGGTTCTGTAAGCAATGCTCAACAGCAGCCAAAACACCAGTGTGTTACCCATACTGATATAGCCACAAACAAACTGAATGGAAAATGGAGTCATGACTCTAAAAAAAGCAACCTATGTAGAAGAGCAATCCAATCCCCAAAATCAGGTCTAAAGGTTGCAACTTTTTCTGATAAAAAAAGCCCAAGTCAAGCCACTATGATAGACATTCTTTTAACCTCTTAATATCTTTTTTTTTTTTCCCAAATAGCTGACATTACCAAAACAAAAAAATTTAATAATACAATTCTATCAACCAGTGCAAACACACAATGTAATTCAGAGTAAAAGCTGTAAGAAATTTGATATATAAGTAAAAGAAGATATAAAAACCATAACCAAGAGAAAATACTCTAAATATCAAACAGAATTTTGAACAGTAAAATGTTTGTTATGTATTACTTAACCTCACTGACAAAAAACCCCCAACTTTTATTTTTTCACAAATGCGTATTTTCATCAAATGTTGCTTGCCTCACCTCAACACTTTCAAGCTAAAAATCAAACTCTACACCCCATAAGTGAAAATTCAGTTCTCTGTAATTAAAATCAGGTTTGACACCAACACAGTTACAGCAGATCTATTGCCTGTACATGGAAAAGATAGGTAATTTGTCTTGCTTATTCCTGTAAGAAACTCAGCTGAAAATGATAAAGTCTAATTTTCCCCCTTCTAAGTCTATGAGTTCTATCATCTTGAAATTCCAGCTATCAAACACCTGAATTAAGTATTGGATGAGACACCAGAAACATCACTTTAAGCCCTCCTATATCTCAGAATACATGGTATAACCCCATTCATAGACTTATTGGCCATCATCTTTGCTTGTCAAGGATTCCTGCCATTGCTGTTCCTCTTGAGGTCTACCTTCTTCAGTAGCACGATTTGGTTGAAATTAAACAGTTGTGCTTCATTGTGTGGCATGACTGTACTAGAGAAGACATCCTGTGATGACATGACAGTTGCTGCAAACTGATAGTGGGACCAGGCATCAATGCCTTGCAAGAAAGGTTTCCTAATAAATAGATGTAGGCAAAGGACATAGGTACCTAGGAGCAGGTTGAATCAGCAGGAGGAAAGGAATCAGGGAAGATAAGCAGGGTGCAGTTCTGGAGAGCTCAAGAAAAAGTATATAAAGCTTTTGATAAAAAATATACAACAGTCCATTTAATAGTCTATACAAGTTTGAAAACCCAAGAGTAATGTTTAAGGCTACTGACGTCCCCTAGAGAAAGGAAAATTTTATGGATTAAATACTTTATCCGAAAGAGAAATAGATCAGCTGCCATACCACAACCTTGCAGCCTGAGGCAGAAATACTCAATATATTAAATTGTTATATAAACAACCCATGTCTGAGAATAAAGTGCACTAAAAACCAAAGGGAAAAAAAAAAAATCATCCATTGAAAAGAGCATCTTTTTTTTTCCGTTGAAGTTTGCCAGAATATACTCCGAAATTTAGGCTATGCGAAGGATCAAATATACAAACACAATGATTCAATTTTCTTTAATTAGTGTTTTATACTTAGCATTTAAGAACAGAACCGGGCTCCCTAAATATCAGCGTTTCTGCAACACTTCATACTGTAATATTACTAGGCTTATCTCTCTAGTCTCCTGTTAAATTAAACTGTTCTTTTTATTTTTAAGATACGGGCACAGCAGTTTCAAAAAATAAGCATCTCACACTCTGTTCTGAATTTGTTTCAGACCTTTTGCTTTTCCTCCAAAGCTACCTCCAAAAAGTGCAGCTTTTAAGGTACTTCAATAGGATTACAGATGGCCTGCTAATTCTGCCATTAAATTAATTCAGAGAAGCTCTCCACTGCAGTTACTTCTGTAACAAATAAGACTCAAGTATAAAAGATGCATTAAAACGTGTCTTGGTCACAATGTAAATGCAGAGAGCCTTACAGCCATCTAACCTTAAGGAGAAGACAGGCAAGGAGGACTGTAGCAAATTGCTTACTGGAGAAACATAGATATTTATTTTTGTCCCCATACAGATAAAAGTCTAACNCCACCCCCCCAGGAACTCAAAGTTCAATAAGATGAAAGAATAAACGAAATTATACCTGTTCCCCAGAAAGGAAAAACAGTACTGGAGAAATAAAGCAAAGGCAAATGTACCACAGTCAGTAGGTGGCAGAGATGGAAACTGAGCTCCAGCACTGCTTTCAACCTTGCCTTTGCTGTTACATGACAAGCTTCAATTAGACAACTTGCTTTATTGCAGAGTCACATGCATAACCTTCACATTTTAATAATTCTGTAATAACACTGAAACACTTTATGAAGGAAGAAGAGGACTGGTAATGAAAAGTCAGGCTGTCTGGGTCATACATATCCCAAACAAGTCTCACAACAACTACTCACAATACATTTATTTCAAAGATAAAAAAAGAATAAAGTCTTTGCTTATCCAGCGTCACTTTCACTGAAGTAACGATGCTAGAGTATTGGAATAGCTAAGTACCATAAGCAATGATTCTCCTCCCTTACTCCTCTAATATAGATCAGTAGGCTATATGTAGAGAAGATACATTTCCCCTCCCCCATAGTTTAAACTGCATAAACTGTAATTTTAGTAAATCAAGCAAAGAGCTAATCAAGTTTTGATTTGCTAATTACTTCTCAATTTGATTAGAGCTGGCAGCTAATCATCTCTGGAAATGTAAAGTCAATCTTTCACTCACATTTGCAAATCAGAACTTTAGTGCAAAGAAATGGGGACATTGTGCATTACATCCCTGTATTTATTTTTTAATATATTTCAGTGCTTTTAACAATTATCCTGATTTTTATTATTGTGGCAGTGCTCTGAATAAAAATTCTGTCGATTTCTATGTGGCCCTGAGTGAGCCATTGATAGGAGCTGTGGTATTACTAGCATTAAAGCTCAAGGGGTATGAATGCTACATTAAACAAATACAATGCAATTTAAAAGTATAATTCACATAGGAAAAAAAGGTCTGAAAAGGACGAACAGACCAAGAAAGAATTGCAACAACCAACATATTTAGCAAAGCTTGTAGAAGTAGCACTGCACCACATGCAGAAAAAAGAATTTAATTTACCTTATGTAGAATAAAGAAGTTCAGCACGAAATTTGACTATGTGGTTTCATTTTGTTCTGAAGCACCGGTGAAATGGAAAAGAGAATGGAGTTCTGCTCTATTTTGTTTCTGTAAAGAGTTCTTGGTATGGAGGATCTACCTATATTTTTCCTCATCTGAGTTGAGGACAAACTCCCTTCTGAAAGCACTAAATCTTTGCTGTTGTTCACTTCCTGGCTTCTGCAGTGTCTTCCTACATTAGTTGCCTTAAGGGAAAGATGGAAAGTTGATGCACTACAGAATGCATTGTTACAGATATCGCAACAGTTTCTGACCAGAGTAAAGCCTGAGTATATTTTGGAAGACAAAACTCAAATTACAGATCCCCCTGCACACTCTCCTGGCTATCCCTTCCTTACAGAGGAATGCAAGGCAAAGATCAGGATAGGATGGTTTTGCTTCTTGTCTATCCTTCACGCTGTTTATAGCTTCAGTATCACTAAGCATGGAGTCCTTTCCTTCACCTAACCAAGCCTATCTAGATTGGGCACTGCTGCTTTTTCTGTCTTCCCCAATATGAAAGGTAAGAAAGGAAGTCGCTGATGTGCAGATATGAAGCTCCCTCCAACCACTGTGGGAGCCTGACATCACCCTCCTCCAGTGTCCAGCCTCCTCCTAGTTGCCATACACTAGTGCCACAGGTCTGCAGCTCTGACCTGAACCCACATCTTCCTTATCCCCAAGTTCTTATCTGTAACATAGTCCTTCCCCTCCATACTTATCATAGAATCACATAATGGTTAGAGTTGGAAGGGACCCTAAAGATCATCTAGTTCCAAGTCCCCTGCCATCAGCAGGGACACCTCCCACTAGAGGAGGTTGCTCTACTTGCAGTTCTAGAAAGTGCAGATTTTGCAGTTGCAGGTTCTAGTTCTGCAGGTTGCAGTTCTAGAAACTTATGTTTCTTTAGGCCACCAGACTGACATTATACAAGTCATCCACCGTCCTCAACGATTATCACTCCAGATCCCCATCTCCCCTGGCCACAAATCATATCCAGCTCCTTGTGTTACCCAGACTCCCTTCAATTCCAGCATTACCCTGGCACCTAGGGAGAGCATGAGCAGGGAAGAAGAAGCAGAGAAGAATAACCAGCAGGCAGCAACTCTGAGGATTGCTTCAAAACATTTGGGAGGCATCGCAGAGAAGGGTACAGACGTGTTTAGTGAAGTGAAATTTTTAATATGGCTTGCATCCTTCCCTTCCAGTTTCACACTGCAAGATTTGCAGATATGCACTGTTACAGAGACCCAATGAAGCATAACCACAGCTGTGAGGAAATGGGGAAAGGACAAAGTAGTGCAAGATGACACTCCTTTAGTTCAGACTAACATGGAAGGGGGACTTGCCAAAGTAATTTCTACCTAATTTACTAAACAGTTTGTTTACCCACCTTATTGAAGATACTAGAACAGAAACAACTGAAGAGCTGTCTTAAATAAACCACAGTTTAAGTTAGGGAAACAAAAAACATGAAATGGGCCAGTTTTAGAGAAAACACATTTCAAAGCACAAACTCATTCAGAGCCTGTCAAAACACTTCACTTGGAGTTCTTCCTACAAAATACTTGGCTTTTTTTCTTGTACCATTGCTTCTCATTTAACACTTCAAAACATCTTGTATTTATATTATATTTATATTACAAGATTTTGAAAGACAAGATTAAAACAAAATTCAGAATACATTTTAAATATTTCTTTTTTAATTTAATGAGGAAATTCAAAAGCCGAGGCTTTGCTACAAACTTGAATTAGTTTTGTACAACCTCCATGAAATGAATTACCTAGCCAGTTGTATCTAGCAATCAAAAATAGTCAGTATTAAAATAAGATGTAAAAATTGTCTCTACTGTCTGTAACAATTTCCTCAAAGTTGCTAATTTCATTGAATTACTAGTAATTCATTTTTCCCAAGAAAAGGGTGCCATCTATCTCTTCTACTTTCTAGTTGAATGATGAAACATTTAAAGAGAGTGTTTTGACTACTAAAGACACTGTTTTAATATTGTCACCAATTCTTTGATGTGATAGATTTCAGATTTTGAGTACCATCATTATTTTAGTTTCTCATTACAAAAGTGATTACTCAAAACTGACATTACTGTCATAAGTGTTATAAATTCATCATCAGTATATTAATTAAAAAAACCCCAAAATCAACAATTAAAATAGAGATTTTAAGCTGTAGCTTCAGCAACATAATACTTACTATATTTAACTATAATGAAAATGTAAAAGGCAAGGAACTTTCTATTCTCTTTACCAACTGTTATGGAATCATAGAAAGCACATCTTTACTTGCCTCTTCTTCTATTTTCCCCTGTAAAATAATTATGCATAAGATATAGTCTTAATTATCCCCAAACTGAATTTGGGAAAAGAAACTAATAAAGGTAACTATGAAACATTCTAAAACACGGAAATGCAGATTTTGTGACATTTGGAATAACCTGTATTATACTCTAGAGCAAAACACCAGTTATCCAGTGTGACCATCTTGGACCTAGTTTCAAATGCAAGTGAAACTAATTAGATGGAGAACATTTTCCCTCTGATATAATGTTCTAGGTATTGCACATTAAAAATAATGTCATATTTCATTTTTATACTCCCTATTCTAGTATGTTTCCCCCATCTTCTATTCAGAACGTAAATACCTGAAAATTTCCAAAACATCCTCAAAAACACAAGATAAAAGGACTTTGGAGCCAATACTATAGCTCTACAGAAATCTCTATTTTGCTGATATCACAGGCACAGTCTAAACTTGGCTATTCATGATTTTGGCAGTTATTTCAAAAGCTGTAAAGCACAGTTAGAAAATTACTCAGCTATTTTACTTGAAACAACATGAGAGCGTATGAATTATTTTTGCCAGCAACATTCTTTAAAAAAAATGTTGTGCCTATAAACTCATTTGTTACGATTCTATTGATGAAACATTCTGCATTCAATTTAACTCTCAGGTCTCAACCAACTACCAATAAAATCTGCCATTTCATATTTAGGTTATACTTAAAGTGTAATTTTAAAAAATTAATGTTTACTGAAGTAAAACTTCAGTATGAAATACATTATCCATAGAAAGGCATGATTACAGAGTTCTCAAAGCCTTTGAAACTTACAGTTTGAGATGGTATCCATTTAACGAGCTATTTTTCAAACATCAAGAAAATAAAACTAAATATTGTTTCTGTAGGAAATTATAACACTACCACTCTTTTCCATTAAAGAAATAACTCTGCAATTCAGTTTGTGTAGTAAGGGATCAAGGGTCAAACCCCAAGTCTTTTAAACACAAATTGTTAAAATCATGCCTCTATTTGATCTCTGCACTTTTATTTTTTCTTTACAAAAATTAAGGTGTTATGAAAACCAAAGACTTAAAAACACACAAAGGAAGGGGGGAAAAAATAAATCTGGTGACAAAGCAGCAAACCAGTAATAGATAGGGTTTAATCTCTTTTCTTGTAGAAAGCCAGAATACAACAGAAAAATACAGCTTGCATTTCTTGGGGAAACTAATTTTCTTAGCAAATTCCATTTCTTTGTGAGGAAAACAGTTGTCTTTCAGTCTTTGTTCTTGCCATTGCTGCAATAATTGCCTCTGCCAGTCCATGTAACAAATCACCGGAATGATTCAAATCTATAATTTAATAAAAAATTCATAACTTAAATGAACTAAGGAACCAGGATGTTGACAAGCTTACTTTGTGAAGAACAAAGACTTGAATCTAAGGCAAGATATGAACTTCAGACACTTTATCATGAATCATACATCAGATTTCATAGGAAAATTACAAGTAATTAAGCCTACTATCAGTCCCTTACCTTCAAATGAATACTCCATTCATTAGCAATCAAAATGTAGTGAATAAAATTTTGCTAGATATTTAATTTTTATGGTCATAAAAATCATGTCTGTTAATCTTCCTGCTCATTTTTTGATACAATTTGGATACATTTGTTGGGTGGCTATTTCTGGTGGTTCTGAGAGTTCACCTGCGTTTCAAAAAAAGATTCAGATTCTTTCGTGTGTCCTATACTTTTTCAGGTTTCTCTCCCATTAAACACTTGCACATCCTTTGAGGCAAAGTGACTTTTTCAATCTTGCTAATAGAAATCCTTGCTTCCCAATGAATCCTTGTCAAATCCACAGCTAGTTGACAACCAATTTAGTGTTCATAGCCTTAACTAAAGAAATGTAAGACTTCTGGTTCAACATATACATTAGTAAAATATAGCCAAGGGGAATACAGAACACACAAGAAACTGGTAAAAAAAAAATTACATTTTATCTGGAATGTTTCAGTTTGGGCATTTTAAGGAAAAGCCATGGCAAGAAGGTTACAAAAACTTAGGAAGACACAATTAATTGTTTTATTCAATATCAATCAAATTTGCCATGATCAAATTATCAAAGTACTATATGGACAGAGTTAAATTAACATTTCTGGTTTCACTATTTTTATTTTTTTTCTTTTTTCAACACATGACAATTTTAACATAAAATCACCAATTCCTGGAGCAGGAAGGTAGGAAGAAAAGTTAAAATGCTTTTACTTCAACTGCAGCAGCTATTTTATAGACTTCACCCTGTCCTTGTTTACCTGTTATATAGCACGGTAGAACAGGATGCTGTGATACTGAAAGCCAGCTCAGGATCTTGGGAGGTTGGGTGATTTCCAGAGGTCTATTCCAAACCCTATCATTCTGTGATTCTGTGGTCTCCTCCTTAAACAGATATTCACCTCCTTTACAAATCCATTTTTCACCACACTTATTAATACAGTAAGTCATCCAATTCTTACTAGCTGTATAAATTGTTTGCTCACATTCATGCTAATCTTTCAAATATCTTGCAAGATGCTTCATGTCAAAACAGTTTAATCATATAATTAATTCCCGATCAAAAATATTACTGGAAAATCACCATAAATGTTTTAACTTGATGAAAATATCATGTCTTTATTTTCCATTTAACAAAACCACAAAGATCTGTATAACCAGACTACAGTAAAATAACTGGCATAATTAACATGTGACAAGATATTCTGAGTTGAAACCTACTGTAATTATTCCTCTGTATACAAAATATGTACACATTCACGAAGACATACATCAAGAGAATGAAATGGGTTCCTTATTCTGTAGTGACACTGAACTAGAAGTTATAACAATTTCTGCTTCATTGATTTATATCTACAAGAATGTAATTTTTAAAAGAATATAGATAGAACACCCAGGCTCAGTATACTTGAAAACATGATGGCTAACACACTCTCCTAAGAAAACACAGATTCTGACTTTTCAATAGCTTTAGGAAAAGGAAACCTGAAATTTGTTCTAAATTGTGCTGTCATATCTTACAAAACTTAACAAAATTCTCCCAACCATAACTCTTTGAAAATATTGTATATCTTTAAGATTGGACACAAATATCTAGCAACTGTAGATAGCAACTGTAGTCTGTGCAACAGTCCGTAAGCACAGACTTTTTGCAGAATTAAAATGAAGTACAATACCTATGCTTTGGTCAGTCTTAGAACGCCCTACTCCTTCATCTTAGGTTTCCATATAATTGGCTTGAAAACTTCTAGAGAACCTAGATTATGGTGATCAGTCACTCCAAGACTGAAAAATAAGGCTTATTTGAGCAGGAAATTGTTCTTGAACTGCAGAAATAACTGTAAGGAACACTGTTTTCCACACCTAAACATGTGTACCGATCACTTTAAATATGTGATGCATTAACGAATCGTCTAGGGTCTAATCTTGGCTATATCACTACCTGTGACCATTTTCTTTCCAAAGATCAGATACACCGATTTCTCATTAATTCGCTTCCAATAATGTTTACCGCTCTAAAGCACAGCTGAGATTTGTCTTCCTTTCACTTAAGAGAACCCTGTGTTCCATTTCCAGGTGTCAAGTAAGTTGGAAGAAGAGTTCTAACAGATTAACTCAACTAATATCTATTGCTTCTTTACAATAGCCTAGAATTTCTTAAGTAGTACAATCTCTCAGAACAATTAAAAAAATGAAAATTTAAATGCATTGCAGCTGATAATAACCTGCTTACTAAATAGATAGTTATTGTTCTTTTGAATATACCCAACCCCCTGTACTCCATTTTCTCTCCCCCAAGTCAATCAACACACTGAAATGAAAGACTGAACTCCAGCTCTGGACTACATCTCAGAAATAATTAGAAAAAATCAGACATTTTATTGAAAATATAAAAAAATACATTTTTTTTCTCCTTTATTAAACTGGAATATGATGCTCCAAGATAAAATGCTTCTTGGAAGTGTTTAAGGCCAGGCTGGATGGGGCTTTGAGTAACCTGCTCTAGTGGGAGGTGTCCCTGCCCATGGCAGGGGGCTTGGAACTTGATGATATTAAAAGCCCATTCCAAGTCTAACCATTTTATGATTCTATGATTCTCTGGACAGATTATCAGACTCTCCACAACTAGCAGCATTCTCCTCAAAGCAAAACAGGAATCAGAGGTAGCTGTCTAGTATCTCTCAGCACAGAAGTTAGAAGCATCTAATAATCCCCATTCTGATTCAGCAAGGATTCAAGAATAGGTTGAATTTGGATATTAGAAAGCCTGCAGACACAAATATAATGAATAGCTACCTTTTCTACATTATCAACTAAAGCTGCAAACAAAACACACTGACTGTTGTAATAGTCCCTCACTTATAATCAAAACTTATCTTAAGTTGATAAAAGAAACAGAGGCAAGCAATGATCATAACAAATCCTAGCCATTGATTTTGTAAAATAGTCCATGCTAAATTAATCAAACCTACGTAGAACATAGATTTTGATGGCTGCCTCCACTGAGACATGCTGATTATAATTTTGAACACGTCCTAACTAACCTCCTCCCCTTTTGTCTTCCCCGAGTCTGTCAATCCACAAAAATGAATCACAGTTGAACAAGACACACACACAGTAGAAACTATACCTTGCTGTTTTCTTTTGCACCAGAATTGATGGGAACCAGGTCATAATCAAGAAGCAGCAAAGCATGATATGACTAATGAATTTCTCAACTTTGGAGTGCCCTTCAGGACCACTGCCTCCGTCAGAACACCCTTAGCTCAACTCTGTCCTCTCCCATTCCTTACCATCCTTTTCCTTCCTCATAGTTATCACGAGGTATTAAAGGAACAGATACTAGTGTGCAAACACTCTGGAAAAAAATATTGGGTACAGCAGAGATGAAAATTTGAGAGTAGCAGGAAGTATAACTATTGTGGGTCAAGAAGTTGCAGTGACAAAGAAAAGATGTACGTAGTCGGATGGTGAAAGTGACAAATTGCCTGGAGGATAAGCTAAGCTGGTACTTCCTGTGGTCAACTTTTGTGGTACTTTTTGACATTCTTTCTTCTTTGCTTGCACTGAAGCAAGTACACATATTTGGAAGACTAAGTGTCTTAAAATCATATTAATGTTCATACAATGCTTCAAACTATAAATCACACTATTCCTAGCAGTACATTTTGTGGCAAGGTAAAACTAAAGGATGACTAAATGGAGATTTTTCAGGCATGCCTAGAATCAGTCAAGAGGTTAAGAAGTAACATAGCAAAGGAATAGCTGACATTTTTTTATATATCTGCAAGATATAAAGATTAATTATTCTATGTATATTATTTTCACATTGACTGATGCAAAAAGATGATGTCTAAACAGTAGCAGTTTATAATTTTGGAATAACTGATATGTATGTGTTCTCCAGACACAGGTTATTTAACAGTATATATTTTTGCAGTTTGCAAACTATTCTTAGGCATTTACTTCTTTCATTGTGATTCATTATAATTTGACCAAATGGAGTAAAGTATACCCCATCAGGAACCTGAAGATTAATCTTGCTGATTCCAAGAAGAAATTCTCCCAGCACTCAGAAGGGCTGAACTGTTTATAGAAAGGGCTTACAACTAGGTTATAAATGGATAAAAAGCAGAAAATAACTACGTGAACAAAGATGCAAACTAGAACCTTGCTTTAACATTGAACATTGGCAAAATTTTCTGTTTCAATCTATACTGGAAAACCCCCACAAATCTATACTTTGAATAGGCAGGAATTTAAGTGTCTTCATAGAATTTACCATAAATACTATAACTCAACAATGGAGTGCTGTCAAAAATTCCCACACTTTCTCTCTTTACACTTGGGAATAGCAACTGAAATCAAACTGCCACGTTCATTTAATGGTTTAAGAAGAGAATAGTTTTCACTGGAAAATGATGCAAATACAACATTTAAAATTCAAACTAGAATTTCTTTCATGGACTTTCAATGCAAACATTGATAAAGTACGTAGTCAACCTTTTTAATTTCCCCTTCTCTAAAAATTACTACCATTAGTTTCTTCCTTTTCTGGATTAGGAAGCAAACATCTTTTGGAGCATTTTATGGAGCATCAGGTGAGCATACATCACTCAGATGCTAGCATTGGCTGTCATTCCAGGAACACAACATGTGATGTGATCTCAGTAAAACCAGTCTTGCTTATGAGGAATGGAAAGAATCACTATATTCACTACGTCATTCATCACGTCTCAAAGAAAATGTTCCTCTACGTGGTTGTTCTACTTTCAACATATTTTCATGTATGACATACATTTTAGATAAATTAACAGAAAGGGCTGTTATAGCTTTGAGGTTTTATGAGTAAATTGTACAATTTTAAAATTATACTCATCTCCAAGTAGCCAGGCCATAATGAAAGCGCTATGAAATGCCTACAAAAAAAGCATCATGAAACAATTAAAGCTGTACACACAGCATTTATTTAAAGACAGAAACCAGGACAAGCTGCACACAATGTTAATCAAAGTTTCTCTCCCATATATCTGCCAGTTCCAGAGGGAGTCATAAATCTAAAAGATTTTTTGAAAGACAGAAAAATAATTGTAGGAATGAGGCAACCATAGATTGCTTACATTAACAAATAAAGGTTTGATAATACATGTTTGACTTGTTTAACAACAAAAAGTTTACAGGAGTTATAAGCTGCAAGACTTTTTTTCTTTTATAAGCTCCTTTGCCTTTTAAACAGCACTTCAGCAAAAAGCAGCAAGTCCATTGCTGAACCACAACATACAAATAGGATGAGGTTGTATAAATTGTTCATATCCTGACAAAGAAATTATGTACTGGGAAAACCTGAAATATATTATCATGAGAGCCTGGTTTATCTGTGTTGAAAATTTGTCTAGACAATTAAGAAAAGGTAAAGTCTAAAAATAGTACTGGTTGACTCATTATAACAATAGAAGTAATTTTTAAAGTTCTCCTTACCCAACATAATTTTAGAATGTTTAAAAAATATTGAAATGTTTATTGTATAGATGTAGCATCCATTACTTCACAAGTATGAAAAGAAAAAAATCCAGGGTGAAGCAATAGTTGAAAAAATAAAAACTAATTACCCTTCACGGGTGATATATTTGGTTTATTCCACCAAGATTCATTTCATTTGATTGTAAATTATACAACTTAGTTCAATATTTTGAGAACTCGGTGTTGGAGGGGACACCTGGGAAGACCTAGTAAGAGAGTTGCCAAAGGACAATTAGAACTTTTAGTGAATTCCACAGTTGAATACTGTGTTTATAATTATTTGTATTAGGCAAATTGTTACTTTGATGTCATCTATTTTCCTTTACTGTTTCTGACCTCTTCTTCCTAACAACAGGCTTGTTACATGCATACAATTTCTGAGAGAATGTTTCTGAAGGAATCTTTTTTTTTTTTTTGAGATGTTGAATCTTTGTTTTTGTTATAGAAGTCCAAGGTCAATATTATCAAAGCAAATATATGGAAATTGAGTCTTAAAAAAACCTGCTATCAGTTCCCTCCCCTCCATTCATAGAGAAAGAAAAATAAATATATTCAGCTTTAAATTTTCCTTTGTCATGTAACAAAACTGTATTATAAATTACACATGACAGCTGAACACCCTAAAGAATCTCTCTGGGTGCATGACAGCTGAGTTACATATTAGCCAAATATGATAGAATTAAATGTCGCTTTATATTACTTTCAATAAAACTGATGAATAGATTAAATAAAAAAATGTAAAATCTCTCTGAAGTTTTCATTTAAATTGACCAAAGGAAGAAATGCAATGCTGAGGATGTTGGCCTACTCATTATTCAATACTGTTGTTTCTAAGTATTGCAAACTATTTAAAAGCACAAAGCAAAATTTAACCAGTAATTTATATTGCACAGAAAGTATGCACATTGATTTTATGAGAACACCCTCTATACAGATGAAAACATAAATGTTACCTCATTACAGTGTTCCCCTAAACAGCAAATCGCTGTAATGGAAGTATAAGCACAGAATGGTGATCTACATTGATTTTGAAGTAGTCAAAGAACTTCTTGGTTACTTGAGGACAAGAAAATCTTCAGTGAACAGATGGGCATTTGAAGGTTACCTAAAGTTTACAAAAAAATGTGCTGTAACCGAAAAAAATGTAGGCTAAAAACCTGCATTTGGAGATTTGGAGTTAAAAGTGCTTAGACTGATGTAGCTCTATATATTCTATAGAATAAATATAGTGAAATCTCATTCTAAAATATGAAGCATCTTACAGAATGTTCCAATTCCCCTATAGCGAAAGGAGGAGGCATCATTCTGCTTTATTTTGTACTATTTTTTCCATTATATATTTCCTACCCTTGCAATAATTATTGCCACATATAGCTTATCAGGTCCTCTCAAAATAGTCATTATCTATAGATAAAAAATATAACATGAAAAATACTAGTAGAATCAGTAAAACGTCTGAAAACCATATGTTTTTCAAGTTCTTCATGTGGTTTTGTGTCCCTGAAACACTTAAGCTGGTGCTAATACAAAATATTCCAGTGGGAAAATTATATAACACTAACAATAAAACTACTAAGTGTGAAATACCTGATTCTTATGAGAAATAAGCTATTGGACTTCATTAAAACCTTTTTTCATTGCAATTCCTATATTCTAAAAAGTTGTTGGAAATATAACATCAGAGGGAGAGAAACAGTCTTTCCAGAAATGAGAATCTAAGTTATGTGGGTCAAAATTGACATGCCAAACTTTGCTTGGAGCTCAGCTGCTGCCTACAGCCAGTGCAGAATACACGGTTCCAGCCATGAAATATTGTACAATCCTGTTGCTGTTCAAGCATTTCCTATGCTGCAATGAGAAAGGATGGGCATCATACATCACTGCTTTTTAAAAGCTTAAGATAGTACTCTGCCCTCTTAAACTCAGGCAAAAGAAGTCAAAGGTGAAATACTGTTTTCAGTCTCATGGAAATAAAGCAGCAAACACTTGGTGACGTCATCCATTGCATCAGGGATCACATACATCAGCCTAACAACTGCACCTTAGCCACCGGTATCATCCAAAGCATTAATGTGGTCACCTCATCTTTAACCATCAAGCTGTTAACATCAAAAGCTGTTTGCATTCCCAGAAGAATTTCATATTGAACCAACCTTTTAGATTCAGGCAGAGGTACTGAGAAATCTTAAAACACCTCTTAAATACCTCTCTAAACAAATTTATTCATATCACAGAGATTTCAGTAAGATATGACAACTAAGTAGGTTGCATATAAATGCTTTCCCAAGGTTAAGAATCCGTACTCCTTAGCATGGTATTTCCAGTAACACAAACAGAAATGTCATCAGTGGCAAATTGTATTACGTGAGTGCCAGAAAAGCAGTCACAAAAGGGGAAGATCCAAGAGAGACGCAGAATGAGTTTGAACTAGCTTTATTACTCACATACACCTGGTAAGGGGACTAGACAGAAGCTAATTTAAAGTGTTTAGATATGCATCATTTGTGTTTGCAGAATTGAGAATAAGCAACAAAAAGCAGGGCATTACAGATACGATCACCAAAAGCTGTTTTCAGTTTTCTTCAAATAACTTCTAGATAATCTTGTTTTTTCTCCTACTTTACACTTGCTGACAAGAAAGATTTTACGAAGAGATAGGAAAATGCCAAGAAAATACCTCCTTTTCTACTCTGAGGTCATAAATTGTGTGTAAACTTTAGCCTCACGACTGTAACTGCACATATGCTTATTTACTACCTAGAATCTGAATATATAAAAAGTGAACAGTTCAGTTTAATTAAAAAAAAAGACTCTAAATATAAGCTAGACATTTATAATAAATCCAGTTATTCAAACACCACCACTCCCCCCATCACATCCAAAAGTATATTCAGAAATACTACATTATGGACAGAAAAAAAACTAAAGAAACAATAACACTGAGGGGATTACATGCTGCTGTAATTGGATGAAACCATTCTATTTGTCTGCAACGTGTATTAAAAAAAAAAAAGTGTGTTTTTTTTCTGATAGGTTATTATTATATAAGTAAGTATTCATTTTCAAAAATAGAAAATTTCCTATAATGACTAATATACATATGTGGAAAGTTAAAGGGGCCAAAACCTGTCAAAATCATATATTAAAAACATAGCCTGAAAAGCACAGGCTCAGGCACGGCTAACCCATGGTGTAAAGCACTGTAAATCAGATGGTTTGGGGTATGTTGCCTAAAGGCAGTGGTGCCACTGAAGCAAATGAATTGCACTTTCTTAAATATGGCCATCATTCATTATCTGACACACTAGATGCTGAGATCTTTTTGCAGAAATTATTCATGTCTATATTTGTAAATTTTCCTGAAACCAGTTATATCAGAGCATGTGTTCTTGCCATAAAAAAAAGTGTGCAAAATAGGACTTTCATTGTTTGATAAAGCATTCTCTTCCAAGAAGTGAATGAAAAAGCATTTTGAAGCCACTACCATCAAGACTAATGGAACAAAGCAACTGAAACAATTGAAATTGGTGAGTGCTACTTTACAACTTACAGGTTAGGAAAAAAAGGTAAGATACTTTTGGATACACATCCATACTATACAAACAGTTTGCTTTTTAATCAGGCAGTTAAAGTTTGGAATTGACTGTACTGAAAGAGAAACTAGCATTTGTGCAAACAAGAAATTTCAAATTCAATAGGCTGACACTTGCACCAGTCAAGATAGAATTACTGAAGTGATCTGGATTCTTAGAGGAACAAGTATTAAATCAGCTTTGAATATTTTTATTCGTGGCTTGTTGTGTGTCTCCTACTGTATGCAGCTAAATATGTACAAACCCCTTTAATTTTGATAGCTTTTGACCAACACAGAGCAGACATTTATTCTTTCTATGTGAGGTATGTGGTAGTCCTTGAAGAACAGGTAACACTATCTAACTGTAAACCCACATAGGAAGAAACTTTCAAAAGTTTACATAGGTCAAAATGTATGACTTGCAGCAAAAGGTTAAAGGAAACTTGGTTTTGTGTGTCTTATCATATGCTTGCTTTCTAGACTTATCATAGGTTCCCAATATAGAAAGGTTTGTGAGAACAGTTGGTCAGTTCTTCTCCCTATCCCCTGTTGGAGGACAGGAAGAGATGAACTCAGTTTGCAGGGAGATTTCCATTGACTATGAAGAAGGCATGAAACGGAAAATCTACCTATAGGAACTAAAGCAATGGAATAAATTATGTCCAGCTACTGCACAATCTCTCTTACTGACTATTCTTGAAAACCAATGTACGGGTCCTGAATCTATGCAGAGGGTTTAGGTAAGTAAACACTTAAGTCCCATCCAACCCTTTATTTTTGTGATTCAGGAAGAGTTTCAATGTTTGGAAAAAAGCTCAAGTAATACCAACAGACTTACACCTAAATACCAATAATCTTTGCTATAAGAAAAATGAATGCTAATCAGCCCTCTACCTACATATATCAGAATTAAAACATGCAGTAAACTAATTGTTATTACTGTGGAAAATGCAGCTGGATAATACATGAAACATTCCTTTTGTTGTTTTACTTACATATTTTGCCACTTCATTTTCTTCCAAACTGAATTATCCACATTGCAACTACATTGG
The DNA here is from genome assembly GCA_013400055.1 of Nycticryphes semicollaris. NCBI lineage: Eukaryota > Metazoa > Chordata > Aves > Charadriiformes > Rostratulidae > Nycticryphes > Nycticryphes semicollaris. The sequence goes on along the minus strand of VXBJ01004002.1, from coordinate 870,389 downwards.
GATTCCTTTTGTGTTTCAGTTGCTCCATAGCGTGCTGATTTCTCACCTTGTTGTTTACAGCATATGAAAAAGGTGAGGCAGGTGTTGCACATAAGGCTGACACTCTGTCAGCCATAAGCTGCTCTCAGGTCAGCATCTGTTTTTATATATGCATGAGGTAAAACATTACTATTAGAAAAGTTTTCCAAAGATATTCAGAAGTAAATTAAAGAAGCTACCCAGCTGGTGATTTCAATGAATAGGTAAAAATAATGAGAAAGAATAATCAGACACAGAACATGATTTTATTGGAAGCATTTTCTGATTTTTCTTAAGCAAATAGGATATGCATTTTTAAGGTTAAATAACAAACTAGTGTCCATCAGGAACTTAAAAATAATTTACCGCTTCTGTGATCTAAACCAGAACATATCTAATGCTCTTAAATCCACACTGGGTTGGGGGTGGTGAAACATACCAAAAAAATGTTATCAGATGCCTGCAGATGATGCATCTAGAATACAATGTTCTACCAATATGGGATGAAATTTATCAGAAATCTAACTAAAACAAGTCACATGTGTAAAATTATTCACCAAATTAAACAGGAAAAAACCCCAAACTGACTAGCATTTGTTATTATTTCCTGTATTCCATGTATAACTACAGCATGAGTTATTTTTTTCATCCTGAGAATTCTTGTTGCAGTTGTTTGTGCCCTAATACACAGCACCTTATAGAAGAAAAAAAGATCTGGGTCCCTAGTGGACAAGTCAAACATGGACCAGCACTGTGACCTTGCAGCAAAGGAGGCCAGCCAAAGGCTGGGGATTTATTAGTAACAGTACAACCTGTTGGTTTCACAGAATCACAGAAAGGTATGGGGTTGGATCATCTTCAGATCATCTAGTCCAATCCCTCAGTTGATTTAAGGTAGTGAGACTATTTTCCTCTCTTCAGCCTCTGTGAGGTCCCATTTAGATACTGTTTCAGGCTACCGAGTGTAAGAAAGACATCGACATACTGGAGGACAAGCAGTGGTGGGGATTCAGGTTGGTCAGTGGGCTGGAGAGCACAACATACAAGGAGATGCTGAGCAGGTTTGGCCTGTTCAGCCTGGAAAAGTGATGTTCGAGGATAGAGAGAAGATGGTGCTAGACTCTTCACAGGAGTGTGCAGTAACAGGAAAAGAGGCAATGGACAAGTTGAAATGTAGGAAATTCCTATTATGTATTAGGAAAAAGGGGGCTAGGCTTTTGTTTGTTTGTTTAAACCATGAGGGTAGTTAAATACGCAAACAAGTTACCCAGACAAGTTGTGGAATCTCTGTCCTCGGAATTATTCAAGACTTGACTGAACATGACTCTGAGCAACCTGACCTATTTGGAGCAGATATTTAGACTAGATGACCTCTGGATGTTCCTTCCATCTTAAATTATGACTCTATTATTCTACTAAGGAAACATCCAAATGCAATTTTCCGGAGTGCTCCAATTCACTAAGGATTTAAACACGTTTTATTTGGACAGCAAAATTAATTGTCTTACAGATTTGTCTTAATAAAACTTCTCTCCAGCATAAAAATTCTCATATCCCCTCCATGAAGCTCCCACTGGATGAGAGATACAACTATAGCATGGTTAGACTGGAGCTGATTTTCTAGATGGTATATTTGTACCCACCAGTGAGCCAGCTGCTTTCAAACAGAATACAAATAACTTTACCCCCTCCCCTCCTCCACTCTAGGCAATTACAATTCCTCAGCACTGCTACTTTCATGGAATTCTGGCCAATGAATATCTTGGAAGACCTCTAACCTTTTCACAAATGCTTTTGAAGTTATTGGTTCACAGATTCCCAGCAATGGTGAAGAGACAGGCAGTGCACATAGCCTCTTACAAAACCATGTTCAAAATCGCCGCTGGCTAATACACAGAGCAAGCACCTTGAACTATGGCTCCACTTACTCCTTGTACTTTCTGACATCTAGTATTGGTTTTGATTTAGCATCTCAGAAGCGGTCTTTGTGTTTCCAAACAAGAAAGAGTATGATGTCCAGGAGTAAGATATTTCCTTACTCTTTCTTCTGCTCCTATCAAATGCCAGAAACAAATCCTTAGACACTAAGATTTGTCTTTCAAAATCAAGTGAGATCAGGATCATGAAGGCAATATTATCACGACTGCTTTAAAAACAAACACCTATTCAAATCAGATCATGTTAAATCACTAACTTTAAGCAAAATTGTTCCACAGTGCAGGTAGTGAAAGTCTCCAGGATTACCATAGGATTGAACAAATGTAAGTGAATCAGCCTACTGCAGATCAAATTGTATAGGCATCATGAATTTCCACCAGGATACTTTCTGAGAGAATTACAAAATATCCTTTTTACTTGTACTGTTACTACATTTCTCTGGATTCCCAGTTTGAAAAAAGTAATTTATTAGAGAAAATTTACTTTAAAATTCCACACTTCACAAGATCTTCACTTAAACGTGAGACTGCCATTTCAAGACTGAGAACTGTTCATAGAACTGGAGATAAAATCTCTTCAGACTTCTCCACTGGTCACAGAACAGCTTTGCTTTGCTTTCCCCAAAAGAGGCCGAGACATAGATAATTCATCCAGCAGCTGGTCTCCCTGTTGGCAGTATGCTGTGCAGACATTTTATCATCAGGCTAAATAAATATATTTAACTTTCACATTCTAAATAAGGTTGCTACTTTAGGAATAACTACTGTCTAATATTATTTTGTTTAACAAAAGCCTTAATATAACAAAAACTAACGACCGAAGAAAGAAAAACCCTAATGCAAAAGTACCAAAAGTATGTGCACCATATTTGGGGAAAAAAAAAAAAACCAAACAAAAAAAACCCCAAACAAACAATCCAAAAAGGCACAAACCTTGAACAAGTCACTATTTTGCTGACACTGTATTTGAAAGATGTGTGATGATTCTCAAATTAATCTTTTTAGCTATCTACATTGGTTTTAATCTGCATTTCCTACTGGCCATAAGTTTGTCTACACTTGTCTCCTAGTCCCACTGCCATCCCTTGCAATCTGCAGCTGTGGTTACTTTTCAAATACACACACAGCTAGTCTAAGAGGGCAAGTAAGCAGATGAATCTTACTAAAACACGAAAAAGCTTTATCAATACCCACTGGGAGGATCCCTTGAACTTGAGCAACTGCAAATTTCCAAAAAGAAAGAGGAGAGAAACTGGAGAAAATGGACTAGATCATCCATTTTTTTAAAGTGTCATTATAAAGCTTAAGAAGCAATTGTGAATATCTTTTTTCTTATTTCCTCCATCCCCCCTATCTCTTACAAGTTTCCCTTCCATTTTTTGGTAGTGAAATTGAGGAGTAAGCTAGGCTGGTAATTAATATTTGCTACATTTGTGATATATTAGTAAACTGTCAAAACTTATACTTGTCCAATAAGAGTTTTTATCTGCAACAGTTTTGTTGGTTATATTTAAGCAAGCTACAAATCCAACAATAAAGAAATTCTGCACTCTGTATGTGATATTTCATCACAGATAGCATTGCCATAGCAGAAAAAAGGCAAAGAACAATTAATTCTTAAAGTTCAAAACTGTTTTCTGGGTTTAAAATGCATTTGATACACATGATGAGACAACTGACACTTGCAATTCTATGAATATCTGCTGGCTATTTTTTTTTTTAAACTTAATTCAATAGAATATAATGCATTTTTAAATGCTGTAGAAGTGAAATCATTAGTAAAAAACAGGAAACAACACTTACTGGGGGTTGAAAAGGCTTTGATGTGCCAAAATTAAAAACTTTTAAATTTGACACATTTTTGTTTTGATGTAAGCCAGCATATTAATATCGGTTATTGTACCTGGTTTATACACCCAGTATGTGCTATTTTAATAACTTGACAGCTTAATTTCCTCGATCTTATTGAAAAGCAATTATATTATGGGTTATTTGCTGAGCTGGTACTTCAAGAGCAAGCTCAAAATTTGTATACAAGGCCTTGTCTCTCTTGCCAGATTGCTTTTTAGTATCAAATGTACTTTTAATGTTGGTTTTATGCTTTTTAAATTTCCTAAAAGCCTGGAGAATTGTCAGGTTCTTCAATACGTTCTTATGAAAAATTCTTTGGAATTGTTTTGCTGTTGAAATATATTGTCATTCATCCATTACTAGAAATCTGTTCACTACAAGAAAAATCTTCTTATATTTTTCTTTTATTTTGATTTAAACAACATAAAACTTGCCTAGTTGCTATTACCTAGCACAGATTGCACAGAACACTAACTCTACCTCTTGTGTAGATATCTGCTCTTAACTACCCTTCTCATTCCACTGCCCTCTCAAATACTCCTTCAAAAAAACATAACTAAATAAGTAACATCCAGGTAGGGTTGCCTAGGGAAGACAATTCCAGGTAGAGAAGATGCAAAGCGATACTATCCTGTTGAGTGCCTACATCATGCATCACAAAATGCAAATTCATCTACTGGAACAATTGTCTAAATTACACTTATTTTGCAGTAAATGGAATGGCAGAATTCACTATTCAGTATTAAGTACTTTGAAATGCAGTGAGGCTTTACTAAATGTTTGTTTCCAGTTCTAATTACTTGCAATTTCTGTTTCTCTCTCTCTCTCTTTTTTTTTTTTTTTTTTTAAAGGAGAGCTATTTGAAATGCTCTTTACACCCTTCTTTATGTTATCATTATTATATTCGTATGCAGAACTCTACATATTATAAATGCTTGTTTTACACAGAAGAATACTTAGATGCTTTTCGATTCAGACTACAGACATTTTTTGTTTGGCACATCCAGCCAATCTTTCTTACCTTCAAGTGTAAGACAGACAAAAATACTAAGGAATTTTCCTATGATCGTTATATGGAAGAGTCATGTCACACGGCGAAAAGTTAGTTCTGGTAAATAGCACTTAAAAACCCATAATCATTATTTCTTTTTAACTGTCACTTATGAAATGAGCCTAACAGTAAATATCTATTTATATGACGTATCTCTGTTCCTAGTTATTACATTTTTCGCTAATTTAGAATATCAGTTCTCTAAAAGCAATGAACACAGAATTTGCATTAAAAACCATACCAAACAAATTTCTAAACTAAAATTGAAACAATTTTTACTTTGTAATTCAGCTCTTACTAAATGATTTTTTGTAACCTCTGTAATCTATGAAGTTAAAGTACATTTGAAAATGGCACATAGGGTCTCATTTGCTTCTGCTGTATTACAGGATGTTATCTAAGGTCTGCAGTGATGATCTGCACATATAGAATGTTACATCGATGCTTTTTTATTAATGCAGAATGCATTTCCAGGGTCCTGAAGACCTCAAAGAGTTGTTGTTAGTTAAGACTCAGAAAGAAAGCCTTAATCTGGAGTTTTTAATTTCATTATTACCTTGTTACTCTGAAAAAAAAAATCTTTGCTTAGTTTTTTATTTGGGGGAAAGGAAATGCAAGGCTCATTAGAATAACCGCAATCTCTGATATAATATTACTGAAAGTAATACATAACCAGTTTTAAGTTTTAGATAATAAAACTGTTACCAGATCCACCAATAAGTAATTGTATCCTCTAAAAATCAGGAATAAAGATGGTGACTAGCCTCTTCTCCCCAAGATATAATTCTTTCTGCCATCACAACTGAATGAGTTTCATTCTCCTATGTTTCTTTCAAGCTTCTACAGCCACAGCTTCCTGCCTTTTTTGATTTTCATGCTGAAGCTTAAGGAGCAGAGATAAGAGGTCTGAGGCAGAGATGAGATGAAAAAGGGGTTCCATGGGAAGAGAAGGGAAAGGGAACCCTTTGGCGTTGAAATATATTCATGGCAGTAGCATTCAGAACAAGTATTTTACTATTGTATCTCTGGTTAACTACAAGTGATTTTCTTTTTGCTGTTCTGACATGATGATCATCTTTCACACTTTTAATTTTGTGAAAGCCTGTACTGCCATACAGACAAACACAGTGTCCCCCTGGAACTTGATTCTCAAGGTAAGTCAGGAAAGAGTCTTCAGGCCCTAACATTTTGATACAGTAAGATTCATCTCTCAGTAGAGATAATGTTGGGAAGAACTCCCTGAAGATAAAGGACCTGGTTTGTTTGTTTCTTTTGTTGTGATTTGGTTTTTGTTTTCTTTTGTCACCCATTCACCCACACCTCCTGCTACCCCCCCAACTTTTCTTGGTTTTCCCCATCTAAGCATTACAATTTGATGTTTCTAAAACATATATGCATACACACTTATATATGCACATACACATGTCATACATATAAGATAACATTGCTAATACTACCAAAGATCAAAAACTCCTAATGAAGATAATGGAAGTGATAGCTCTTCAGATCTTCAAAGCAGTGACTTAAAGGTTTTAGTATGAATGCCAAGGATTAATATTACTATACAACTTTAAATTTATTCAAAAGAAGAAAAGAGCAGGCATAAAGTTATTTGAAATAGCCACTTTGCAAGTGGCTATGTAATTTTTTAATATAATTTCTAACAGGTACATTTTCCATATTCTGTACTAGCAACAGTAACAGGGAGTTTGAAGCAACTCAACATCAAGCTATTGATAGGTTGCTGCTAGAAAGATGCCCAATGCCACGTTTCTAAATTATCTTACAATAAGAATATTCTTTTCCTGGAATCTAAAATGATGATTAGTCAGTATGGAGTCAAAATATCATGTTTTAAACTTGTATTTCCAGAAGCATTACAGATCAATCAAAATGGTATCTTCTTCCTCCTCTTCTGTAGCAATTGTCCCTCATGATCTGTTCTATATCTGGCAGCTCAACCCAATCCCCCACCCAGGTCAGAAAGCTGCTCTAATCCAAAAGCATATAAAGAGCCCAACACAATGGCTTTGGGGAAAAAGAAAAGAAGGTCAATGACTGTGCATCAGCCACAATCTTCAGGGTTTTGTATTACTTTTTCCCCTGACTTCCATCATTTGGATAAAATTGAGTATACACGTCTGAAAGAATATGCAGCAGTTGGAGATTTACTGTGTGACCAGTGTAAAGAGTCAGAAAGGTAATCCAACATTTAAATACCAGCTCATCAAATAATGTGCCATGGAAGGCGGTTCTTTCTTCCTCCTTTGTTTCACAGATTATATAAAGTGTTAAGTGAAGCAGACATACTAAAAATTACATTTTTGCCATTTCAGTTCTCATCTAAAATTTCTCTCCCCAACTCCAACCTTTTCTTGCTGTATATGCAGCTTTAATTACAATACAACTATTGGCCCTTCTTCCATAACCATGATCCTGCTGCAGTGGTATAAACAGTCCAAATGTCAGGGGACTTGAGGAGATTTTGATCAAGAGCTGCCAAGTAACATCAGAAGCTGGAATGAAAACTGCGCAGATACCATATTGCCTATTTGAGTACAAATCTAGATAATTTCCAATATTCTAAGCAATTTGGGTTTAAAAAAAAAAAAATTGAGGTAATGTTTAAATTATATGTTTAATAATACAACATTGACAGTCTTGTGACTTATCTATGATATCGATATTACGATGGTGCTCCTGAAAAAGATGACATATATTTTTAAGCATCAGTAATACAAATTTGCCAATCTTTTTCTCATCAACAACTTATTATCTTCAACTTTTACAATAGCAACACTTGGTTATAGGTATCAGTGTAGGAAGCCACTCTTTCAATGGGACAAGAGTTTTTATATAAAAGAAATTAATTTTCGAGAACGCTCAAGTTTCACCTCCTCTAATTACTAAAAGTTCTTTTTATATCTTTAGAGATAACAAATCGGATGAAGACATTCATATCATGTCTTACATGAAAGTGAGGACTTTAGAATATTAGTTATATTGAAACTGAAATGTCATGAGATGAATTCTGCTTCTAACAAGCCGTTTCTACACTTACATTTCACCTGTTATCTAAATTTTACTTCATCAGAAAGGAGCTGAAAGTGAGTGTACTTGGGAAATGTGAATTTATTTACCACTCAAGCTTTCTATTGATATTTTCATCTAAATTTAAAATATGTTTCACATGGATAAGCAGGACTCCTTAGTATATTTCAAACTTCTTTGTCCACTTTTTTCATAGAAGAGTTCTCAAAAAACTCAGTTGAGCCAAACAATTAAAGATTAGAGAAAACAAGAACAAACTCAGTTAATTTTAAAGGTTTCCCACTGAAGAAAAATATATTAACTTCCCTGAATTTATATTTAAGGTTGTAAACACAAAACCAGTAAAATTGGTTTCTTCTGTTAAACAACCTCTACAGTCTCTCTCTTTTCTTTCTGTGTATCCCTTAACACATTACAAAGACATGGAAATCTAGAATTAGTTTGACTCCTGACTTTCACAGTGATGACAGGAAAATAGCAGCAAATAACAATCACACTATTACTCGATGATATCTAATCTGAAACATTTGCAGCTCTTGGAAGCTAGTCCTTGTAAACTTGTGCAATGGCAATACTAGATAGCTAGCAGCCTTCCCCTTGAAGGCTGAGAGAGTGACTATCATGATCTTATCTTATTTGAGATACTTCCTGATTGAGGGTGAGCCAGATCTCTGGCAGTTTCTGCACAGTACATCATCTGGAATAAAACCCTTTTCCTTGCCAGCAGGCACTGTGCTACACTTCTTGCAGCTGTCTTATCTATTCCAGATTATAAGAAGCCTTTTCATGAGTTAGGCAGGGTAGCAATTTGGAAGCTTTCTCAAAAGCTTGAACTTGTGGACTCACTAAATAAGGCTTAATGTTTTTAAACGACATGTCTGAGTAACTCAAAGCCTCTGGAATAAGCTTTCTGTCTTTTTTTAGAAAGAGAGTGGCTTTTCGGTGCCTGGCTACAAAAAAGTGATCAATTGACTTGACAATCTGGAATAGTTGCAAAAGGAGTTTGTAGCATATATATAGCATGCATATATATATATTCTTTTCTTTTAAACACAAACCCCAAGTATTGTTTGCCACTGTTATTGAGTAATTACCACAAAGATACTCTTAAAAAAGTACAAAAAGTAAAATGGTGTACTCTGAGGACCACTGACATCTGGTCATCTGCCTTCGTGAAATATTTTTCCTTGCTTGTTAGCAACAAGAAAAACATGGTAAATCAGGGTCAAGATTAAGCCTAGGTCTGCATTTCTGTGAGCAATTATTGCAGCTGCTGGCATATTTCCTTTGGTAAAAAATTAAACTGCCCTTTTCTAAATTCAAATGAACCTTTTAGTATAGAAGTGGTCAGAACTGCAGACCAGTATGAATCAATCATCATCGTAACATCCTTGAGGTGTGGTGTTGAGGTAACAAAGTCTATTATCTTGTGTTCAACATCACGTGACTTACTGCTATTTGGACAGGAGATGAATAAATATCTAGCTTTACAGTGCTCCTATAAACTCATAAGCCACCACATTGAATTCAACCAACTTACCACACTTCCCAGTAATTAACCAAGCCACTAAATTTCTGGTCCTCTGACTTTAAAAAAAATAATTGTCTATTTTGTTTATTATACCATATTTTTAATTAGTATTTTATAAAACCTGCATTAGGAAAAAAATACAATGACAAGTGATGAAAAATGTTAATGAAAACTGAACTCAGTAAGTAAAAGTCATTAGTATTGCATAATATATTGTAAATACTAAGTCTTCATCAGCTGACTTAGTCACCAGTGTGCATTAGAATATCAGCTGGTACTTTAGGTATCGAAAGTATAACTTTTGAAAGAGACTGAGATGAAATAGTTTGCTCACTGCTAAACTGTATGTTATATTTTTCAGTGTGAGAGTATGATTTCCTATACACCTGAAATACTAATTCCTTCTGCCTAAATGTACTATTACTGATGATATTGCACAGTTTCTATTTGTTAGTCTTGGAGGTTTAATCTGTACCACATACACAGTTTTCCCAATTTCTCTCATTTCTAATGCTGAATCTGCTCTTACAAATGATCTTCCAGTTTTGCTCCATCTTTTTATGTACCAGGTACTAAAACACATTCACAAAAGGAATTTAGAAAATTATGTGTCATTATTATTACTATAGAGGGATTTCTTTCTTTAAGCACATCTTGACCTAAGCTAGTTTGGTGGCTGACCAGTTGTAGTCTACACAGGAACTAGGTAATCACAAAAATAAACTAAAGAACCCGTGGTGAATTAGAAACAGAAATAAGACAGGCTTGTGTGGTTTGCCCAGGAGCAATGGAGAAAAAATAAAGGGAAGAGCTTACTAGTGCCATGTAGCCAACCTTGATCAAGGAAGTTTCCCTGTATCATTTTGTGGATTTTCTGTTTGAGCAAAGAAGCTGATTCCAGCAATGGACGGCCTGCAGTTTATGGCCATCAATGTCACTGAAATTCTGTTTATATCATCCTGACGCTTTACTGCAACCATTGTTGAAAAGGAGTAACATTCTATAAAAGACAAGGTCGCCCTATAATATTCTCACTTCTTTTGTCCTCTCCCTCTGTTTCTATAAGCTATTTAATCTAAATATAGTATTTGGACATGACATGCAATCACTTTAAATCCAAAGGTAAGACAGCAATTACAAAATATAGTTTACTGTTTTCTACAAAAGAAGGATAATACTTTAAGCAGGGTCCATTACATAGTACCCAGGGTTACCTCTAACAAGAGGACATCAGAGGACAGAAGATAGACAGAGATCCTAGAAAGAATGCAATAGCTGTGGACAGCCTAAATGGCCACATCAGGGCTGTACTTCTAAAAGACTTTCAAAAGATATACTCATGAGAATGGAAGGATCCTATAATTGTTGACAACATTTAGCTATTTGTACTTATAATCTATACTATCAAAGAAGGTGGTCACATCCAATATATTCCTAGAGTTTTTAAAAATAAAACTGCCTTGGTTGTGTATTTGCATGCATACACAGATACTTGTTAGTTTTGAAGTGTTTTCAAAAGAGGAAGGCAGAAAGACACATCATAAATTTCTAACTTGCCTTCAAAATTCTACTTATCAGAGGGCATAACCCATTTTTCTGTACCTACTTTACTTATCTTCAGTAGCCTAGGTGTCATATCAACTGCTTTGGGCTTTCTGTATCTCCCAGTATTCCTGTTATCATTTTTTAAAACAAAGTTTAGATGTACTTCCTCTTCTTTTTTTGTAAGCACGCCACTAAGCTAACTCTAGAACCACTGCACTAGTCTATGAGAATCTTCTTGAATAGCTAAAAACATACATGCAAGTAAATCTATTGGCTCTTTCACTGATGTAAGAAAATTCAGTTTAAAAGTATGATCTCTAGCAGATTTAATGTACCATTATCAGAAACTTTATAAAAATGCTCTAGCTCTGCATGCTGGTTTGGAGCAAGAACTGAAAGAGGAAAATAGAAGGTTAAGTTCATTAACACATTCACATTTTTGCTGCTGTTTCAAGTTGTTTGGCCTAAACATTTGTCTTGAACTGCTACTGAACATAAGGATTGCAAATTACTCCTGATTTACTTGAAGAACAGCAATATATTACCAATAATATTTACATGAATAACAGGAAGATTATACTATCACTACATAAAGTTGTTGAGACCCTTTCTAGATATTGCATTTTTCATTCTTGCCTCAGAATGAGTCTATGCTGCAGTGTAACTAGCTTTCCTAGCCTAAATTAAGTAACTCAAGTGTCAATAGCAATCTTTAAGCAGTACAGACTTCAGCGTTGGATGAATTCACCTCAGTTCTTGCTAATGCAAGTTAGTCTAGGTTGAATGTTTGGTGTTACAGCTTGGTGAATACTTGTACTCAAATAGCTCAGGGCTGTACCATAATGCAGCTACCTTATTTTAAACTTCTCATGGGCACTCTTTTATTTGGTGCCCATTCACGTTTCTGAGCTCAGCTTTCAAAAGGCCTTAGACGACCAATTAACTGTATTCAGACAAACCTCAAATCTTGAAAAATTCAACTTAGGAAACTTCAAAAAACAACTAAAGCACTTCTATGCTTGTTACATGTTTCATGGCTCACCTAATTAAGCTTCAAAGTAGATTGGGATTGATGTTTGCAGCCTGCTGTACTCAGTAAGGCTTATACAATATTTGCATTACTCCTTCTGAACAGACAAGCAATCCTCCCCTGCTACACTGTGTTTCTTTGTGCTAAAACATTGCAAGTGGTTGGAAATGTGTATTTTTATTTGAATATTTATTGATCATATTTAATAATAAGGATGAGTACCATTTTCGATCAGCCTTCCAAATAAATGCATTCTGGAAATCAGTGAGTTATGTCGTACAAACCAAATGGTTGACTATCGCCTTAGGTTCTCCAAGTATACAGTAAGGCAGATTGGGAAATCATTGTCAATACTCAGGCTATATTAGATAGGTAATTGAACTCAGTTTAATGAGTTCTGAAGATTTAGCTTGCTACAGTTTTTTATATTAAAGTTTCTTAATGCTTCAGCAGATTTTAACAGCTTTTGAAATAACTCAAGTAACATAAAAAGCCAAAGAACAAAAATAAAGCAATAGTGCTCCCACAAACTTCATGAACTCAAAGAGGAAATCCTTTGTTTTTAAACCACGGAATTCTTTGGTCCCGGTATAGCTCTGACCTCAGCATTCTGTAGCATGCTTCACTTGCCATACATGCAGAATGCACTTTAATTTCATCCTTGGGTTGTATGCACATATCCCTGGTATTTTTAGTAGCACTTTAAAAGTATAAAACCTATTCCCTGTGCCCTCATCAATTTGAAATTACCATTTTAAGGCTGATTAAATAAGGATTAGTGCTGATGTTCCACTTATTAGTCTGTGTCTTCAACTGGAACTGATGATGCAGTATTTGTCAATAACTAGTTCACAGCCTTAAACTCCACAAAACAAAACCTCTGCAAGACATTCCATCTGTCAGAAGATTTTGTAGCAGGCTCCTTTGTAGAAGAAAAACCATCTATTATAGGATGATACAAGCTTAAAGTGGCATGTATCACAGCTGTTTGATTACTACCAGGAAGATGACTTGCATCCCCCTTGCAGCCCTGCATCAGAATCCAGCAGTGATGGATTGAATTTCCCTTTCTTTAGTATGATGATGGATTACCTCAGCAGTATGTGTAAGAAAGGTAACGTCTGGTTCAAAATTAACATCATGACTAAAAGATGCTGGTTTAGGTGGTGATTTCCGGCTAACCAAATAGCTAGTGAAACATTTTAAGGAAATTTCAAAAGTCTAAATGACGAGATTACAATTTGGGAATTCTCTTTCTCTAGAGAAAAAGACCTTTATTACACAAGCAGCTAGAAGACAAGGATTAGGAAGCAGGTTCAGAAATTCAATCAGTTTATTCATACAGTCTGAACTCTACTGTCCAGAAATACCTCATTCAATCACTTCATACAACCATTATGTTCCAAATAACAAAACATCATACTATGAACTGAGATCTAAATTATCCTGTTGATCTACTACATGAAAAACAAAAGCATCAAATCAAAGTTGATAAATCAGTGTTAGTAAGAAAACCTCCAGTGATTTAAATCTTGCACTGAAACGTCCCATTTGCCAAAAATCTTGGTCAATACTACTATTTCATATATAAATATCACTACTTCAGTACGTTCCTCAAGTCAAATGCAGTTTTGCTGCAACATTTCAAAACATTTTGGGTTTTTTCTTTTGATTTTGGTGTTCTTGATGATATGGACCTATGTATGTTGTAGCAATACAAAATCTTTAACTGGACTTTTTTCACATAGCACTTGCAAGTCATTTAACAAAAGTAGTTAATTTAAAACATTCTCTAAATTGTATTGCATTACATTTTGTGTTGTAATTTATCATAAAATTTTACAGTAGCTATCAAGATAATCACATTTTGAGGTAAGGTTCAAAGAGCAGGGAACATAGCAACATAAATTATAAGGGTTTTAAACAACTAGATTTTATGTAAATTCCCAGTTGTACTCAGTTAAACAAATTTACCTTTCTATCTAGAACTGGTGTATGCCTAAGTTTTAATAAAAGCCTAAAGTGAAAATTTATAATAGTAATTCCTTTTATTTTTAAAGTTTGAGTTTATAAAAAGCAGATGAAAAGATATAGCCTGAAATTATGTCCTATGGGCAGTTTAACTTGGTGGGAAGGATTGTTTTATTTTAGCTGGGTTCCACCTTCAGGTGATGCTTTACTAGCATTAACTTTTGATTTCTTTAACAGAGTTATCTATATATAGGTGTGTGAATGCAGAACTAGAGGAATTTTAATAATCATTTAACATGCCCTTTGACTAAGGAACTTTTTCATAGGCAAAAAGTGCCTAAGCAGTTCTTAAAACTGCAGAAGTAAGATGACTTTAATAGTCATTGGGTGCTAAACTTTCCTGAGCAATCATAGTAAGGCACTAACACTGTGCCGGAAACATCTTCCTCCCAGCTAGGGCAAGACAGCAGCAGCAGCCTCCTACAGCCAGGAGCCAACTCCATGTCTAAAAGGCAACACATTGGTGATAAACTATGGGACAAGTAACACTAATCTATGAAGTGGAAATCAGAAAAGCATTATAATCCTCCCATTATTTGGTTTAATAAAGATAAACAAATTTTGCAGAGGTGGTACAGCAAAGGAGAGAAACATGTTCAATCCCACTCACCTAATTTTAGATGTCTTGCTCAGTTGAAGACCTGCCCTTTATAGAACCCATGGAGGAAAACCACAGCATCATTTTTTCTTCCTTCTGACTTATTTTAGGCACCTACTTAATATTGGAATATTTAGAACCCTAAAAACATCTGTTTGTTTCCACTGAGCATTAAGGGATGAATAATCTAAACAACCAAGCTGCCGTATTCATGACCTACAAGAGGAAATAAGGAAAAGTAACAGAGTGATTTGATTTCTCCACTGTTACATAAGCCTTATTATGACAATACCTAACTAGGCGGTACTTGACCACTTTTTGGTTTAATGCTGAACTACACTGGAGAAACTGAAAAACGAAATATGGTAATTTAGGCACATTTAGTCTAGAAAAACTTTTTTTTTTTTTTTTTTTTTTTTTTTTTAACACGAGTTTGACTGGAGAACATTTATAAAAAGGCACAATAAGATAAATGTTTCTTCCATATGTTCTGCAATACCACCTAGCCTTTCCACACAGGACACAAATTGCAGTATTACTCAAGTTTTTAAATGTTCTAATTTACTGATGTAAACTATAAAACAAGTTCTGATCTAGATTGCTCTGGAGAAAATGGATGCTACAGCTTACATGAAATATGGATATTTTGTTCTGAAGAGGGGACTTGCTCTTGGTAATGGGTAGATGTTTACTTAAACTTATATCTTCTCTTTATTTCATCTCAAATTCAGAAGAATCTTAGAATCTTAGAATCTTAGTGGTTGGAAGGGACCTTTGAGATCATCGAGTCCAACCACATGAAAAAAAAAAACAAAAAAAACCAAACAAACAAACAAAAAAAAAAAACCAAAAAAACCCAAAAACACAAAAAAAAAAAAAAAAACCCACCCAAAACCAAACAAACAAAACCAAAAAAGCCACCCACCAACTAAACCCCACACCCACAACCCCACGCACAACACCCCACCACAAACCAATAATCTTGGCCACTAGAGCATGCCCTGAAGAGCCACGTCTACACGTTTCTTAAATACCTCCAGGGATGTCGACTCCACCACCTCCCTGGGCAGGCTGTTCCAGTGCCTGACCACTCTTTCAGTAAAGTAATTCTTCCTAATATCTAATCTAAACCTCCCCTGCCGCAGCTTCATACCATTTCCTCTGGTCCTGTCGTTATTCCCTTGGGAGAAGAGGCCAATCCCTGCCTCTCTACAGTTTCCTTTCAGGTAGTTGTAGAGGGCAATAAGGTCTCCCCTCAGCCTCCTCTTCTCCAAACTAAACATGCCCAGTTCCCTCAGCCTCTCCTCGTACGACTTGTTCTCCAGACCCCTCACCAACTTGGTGGCTCTCCTCTGGACACGCTCCAGCACTTCAATCTCCTTCCTGTAGTGAGGGGCCCAGAACTGAACACAGTACTCGAGGTGAGGCCTCACCAGTGCCGAGTACAGAGGCACGATGACTTCCCTACTCCTGCTGGCCACACTGTTCCTGATACAAGCCAGGATGCTGTTGGCCTTCTTGGCCACCTGGGCACACTGCTGGCTCATGTTTAGCCGGCTGTCCACTAACACTCCCAGGTCCTTTTCTGCCAGGCAGCTTTCCAGCCACTCTGCCCCAAGCCTGTAGCGCTGCCCGGGGTTGTTGTGACCAAAATGCAGGACCCGGCACTTGGCCTTATTAAACCTCATCCCATTGGCCAATACTACCATTGGCCAAGAACTACCAAGTAAAAAGGGTAGTTGGCTATATCTGATATGCTGCTAAATACATTTTCAGCATTTTGAAAAGTCTGAGCAGAAAGGTTAATACTTACAAATTATCTCCTATCTTGCATACTCCTTACACCTGTGGTAGGGTATGATAGCCCTGAGCTACTAAAGTCTCATGAAATGCATCCTGGTATGGAAACTTGCTCTGGAAAAGTTTTGACATAGCTAAGCAACCAATGTCTCATTAAGCAGGAGGCAGAAACAGGTAAGAAGCAAAAAAGTAAAGAACATTTGAACTGTTCCACTACATTTAACAAGTCTTCTTGATAAAGAAAAACGCTAATGAGGAGACTACTACAGAGAAATGACATATTTCATGACAGTATTTCTTCACCTTTTAGGGTTTTTAAATCCAAACACAAATTCAGTATCCAGCATGAGAAATTTTGTAAATAGCAAACCTAATAAAGCTTGATTTTCTATGTATAATATTCTATAAGCAAACTAGCAGACAGTAAAAGTTTTTATTTTATCTCAGGTCAGACAATTCCTACTGCTCATCTTCCTCTCATCTGCCTCCCCAGCCCCAAATCAGCTGGTTTAAGTTACAGTAAAAGTGAAGTGGTTAAAGATCATATGCCTGTGCAAATACCATGAAGCATGTAACACACCATAGCTTTTTTTTTTCGCTTGTTTTCTTCATTACAATTCAGCTATGAGACAGGAAAGCTGTCCCTGACAAATCTGCATGCATTTCACCAAAAAGGCAACACACATCAAACTTCAGATTTATTTTTTTTTTAATTTTCCAATAGCAAGCATAATCAATAAAATATTTAAGATAATTTTCCTAGAGAAACTCTGAGAATCGCAAGGAGTCATCATCCAATATCATTTATCTTGTGTGAAATGGATGACAGTGACTATGGTAGCGCATTCTTCCTGCTGAAATCACGAGGCTCTGGGCATGTTTTGTGGGGCAGGCCATACGCATCTTCCAGTAACAATACAGTCGTTAAATTGGCTACATTCATATCACTGATAATTCTGACAATGGAAAAGATGATAAAATCTCTACCTGAAATTGGAAGAAGCTGTAAGTGTTAAGCACAACAATGTGATTTTTCTACATGCATAGCTGGCAAAAGTTACAGTCATTAAAGCAGGGTGAACATGTGAGCTTAGAATGCATCTCAGCATACATCTGATACACAAGAAGTTCAAAGCTTGTTTTCACATCTTGAGGATGTTTTTGACAAAAATATTAGAATAATTTTCTTAAAAATACACTTCCCTTACACTTCTTGAGTACTTAAAATTTCCAGGAAAGAAAAAAAAAATTGACATCTTATCTACCTTAGCTATGTTTTCCTTGCTTCTATTTGACTATTTAATTTCCGTATCTTCTTATACTCAGAAACTAAACTAGATGCTGTTAGAATCCATCAATGCTTCATGCTTCAATAACCTTTCCAGTATTTTTTTTCCATACATCTATAACTGTATGTGTAAAAATGTTTCACTCAAGCTGTCCTTTTCCCAACCTTTCCTAATCTGTTTTGGTTTCCTCCGCTCTTTTTGTACTACGAGAATAAAGAGTTCATTTGACATTAACTGTCCTTTCCCTAAATATATGTTTTGCTACAATCACCATAAAATATATTCTTCATTTTCAGTCAAAATAAGCCTCTTCATCTTTCTTCATAAATTAAATCTTTGAAGACTGGTATTATTTTTCTCTTCTTTGACCATTGAAGACAAATTATCTAAGAATCAGTACTGAAAACTTCAGCCTGGGATTTGGTCTAAACATTGCTTCCAATGAATTAAGAATTTTATCTTTTGAATGTGGATAATGCTCAATAGCATTTTGTTTCCAGTCACAATGTTATGTTCTTTATATTGATTTTGCACTGTAACAGGCAGACAGAGAGAAAATACACTGCCATTTTCTTCAAAAGTGCTGCAGCCCATTACCTCTCAGTTAACTATCACATAGGGAAAATAAATAAATAAGGATATTCAGCATAAATGTTCCTATATCAACCTGTTAATGAAAAAAAAAATTAAATACAATTTTGTTCTTATGGGGACCTTAATTTTCAACACAGCTGTATCCCAAGTCTCTTCCAAAAATGTAAATATTAGTCTTTAAAAAAATCATAATGCAGTTTTGCTAATCTAGAAGCAGCTGTAACATGTAACTGTGTTTATATGCATGTTAGCACAACAGGTCATGATCAAGCCCATGGACACTACCATTATATAAATATTAAATTGCATCCACAAAATCATATAAGGAGATGGTTGCTAAGCAAAATATTCCAAAGGAGGAAATGTCAGACACAAAGCAGCCTGTAATATCTATTTCTTGTATATTATGATACATTCCTAATTAAACAGTAAAATACTGCTTTCCACTACCGAGACTCCTCCATATTACAGCAAACAAGTTCACTGCAAAATTATCTTCATCCTTATGTTCATTGTATAGGCCTAATTATCTTCATCCTTATGTTCATTGTATAGGCCTATACATTAAAACCTGGGCAGGTTGGAGAGTTAGGCAAAGAGGAACCTGATGAAATTCAACAAGGGCAAATGTAGGGTCCCGCACCTGAGGAGGAATAACCCCCTGCACTGGTACAGGTTGGGTATTGACCTGCTGAAGAGCAACTCTGAGGAAAAAGGCTTGGGAGTCCTGCAGGACAACAAGATGACCATGAACCAGCAATATGCCTTTGTGGCCAAGAAGGCTAATGGCATCCTGGGTGGCATCAGGAAGAGTGTGACCAGCAGGTCAAGGGAGGTTATCCTGCCTCTACTCTGTGTCCAGTTCTGGGCTCCTCATTTCAAGAAAGACAGGGAAACTTCTGGAAAGGGTACAGCAGAGTACCACAAAGATAATTAGGGGTCTGGAGCCATTCTCTTACAAGGAAAAGCTGAGGGACTTGGGCCTTTTTAGTCTGGAGAAGAGAAGGCTGAGAGGGCATCTGATCAACACCTATAAATCCTTAAAGGGTTGGTGTCAAGAGGAAGGGGCTAGTCTTTTTTCAGTGGTGTCCAGTGACAGGATAAGAGGAAATGGGCATAAACTTGAACATAAGAAGTTTCAACTAAATATGAGGAGAAACTTCTTCCCTTTGAGGGTGTCAGAGCACTGGAACTGGCTGCCCAGAGATGTGGTGAATTCTCCATCTCTGCAGATGTTCAAAACCCACCGGGACAGGTTCCTGTGCAACCTGCTCTAGGTGGACCTGCTTTGGCAGGGAGCTTGAACTAGATGATCTCTAGAGGTCCCTTCCAACCCTATATCAATCTGTGATTCTGGTATCTAAAATAATTATTCCTTCGTGAAATGTTTCTACCATGTTCTACTGATGTATTTAAGGACTTCACAAACATGACAAATTTATCTTCAAACTACCTTTATGGAATTAAACCATAATTGGTTTAAATCATAATCCTTGAATCTGTGTTACAGTTGTGTTCAAAGCCTCAGTTTCTGGCAGTCAGGTGGAGCAGCCACATTAATTCAGCACTCCCAAGTTGTTATGGTTTAACCCCAGACAGCAACTAGAGCCACACAACCACTTGCTAACCTCTCTGTTGGGACAGGAGAGAGAATTGGAAGAATAAGAGCAAGAAAAAGAACTCATGGGTTGAGACAAAGACAGTTTAACAAGTAATCGGTTTCTGCCACACTGTACCATTGTAATTGGTGTTGCTTTAACACTCGACTTTCCTTCAACCATACTTCCATTTGCCATGTACCTGTTGCTACATTGACAATACTTTGGTACCAAACTGTCTGTACTTCAGTGCGATGATTTTTTCTACCACTTTTTAATTAATAATTTCTAAAAAAGGCTTAACAAGTGAAACTAGTGTTACATTATGTTAAATAAACAGCTTTTATTTTCACTTTTGTTTTTATCTCACAAAGAAACACGCACACATATGGATGGGTACATTGCAACAAATCAGTTGTTGTTGGAAACTAGTTAATAATTTGAAACTAAATGGAGGTGAATTCCATAAAGGGAATTAAATAACTGAATTTTAGGGTATTGATAGCACTTTAACTATCCACTAATACTATTACAGATTCACAGATGTTTAAAGCAAATGAAAATAAATAAACCAAATAACATTAGTTTTCAATGCAAAATGAAATTATTGAAAGATACTCTAATCTTCCAGTAGCTATTCCTCTTCCTTTTAATGCCCCTGGGGTTTTTTATAGATTCTGAGGAATTTCACTTGTGTGACTGAAGGTGTTATTGCTCCCAGCTATCTTGCAGAGAACTTGGAGGGACGTGACTGTCACAACTGAGCAGGCAGCAGAGGCAGATATGAATCTACTTCTCAAAGCATCATTTATTGGTATTTTAAACTGTATCAGCCAGCATGCTCCCCTGTGGCAGTAACCCCCAGGAAACAGCTAGCTGCTAGCAATGGATGGTGGCATTTTACATCATCACTGCTAAAGCCATCAGAATTCACAAGTTAGGATCTTTAGTCATGGTATTAACAGCTATGCTGAGCCACGTTAACTTCCTGTGATCAAAGAAAGAAGCATCAGGACCTAGTCACATTGTGCTGGACCTGGAGAGTCTGGGGTCTGTTCTTGGTCAGATGAAAACCATACTTCACTTTGAGTTTGGTTTCTTCTCTCCCCTCAGTCTTTCTAGTTTAGGTGGATTCTGTTATTGAACAGTTGTTGTTCTATTAAACATTTTATGGAAACATTTTGCTAAGTACAATGGATCACAATTATATTGGACAAAACCAGAAGAGTTTGGGTGATGCAGAGTTGCAGGGTGATCAGTAAAGAAGGAAGCCATGAGTCTTTCCATGACAGCTGCAGCCAGCTCCAACACTGGTACAAACACACCAGTGCTGCCAGAACTCCTGTCCACAGCAACCCAGCATTCACATGTGTGACAGCAGATACCACAGGAGCAGAAGACACATGGAAAGAGGGTCTAGGGGAGAAAAACTGAGTAGACACTCTGAAAGATGCTCCAGGAGACACACAAAAGAGACAAACTTCAGTTAAAGGAGACACGTGAGGATATCCAAGAGATTCCAGGGGTACACAAGAGAGAATAATAGACTCCAGAAGAGAGAAAGCAAAGGGGGATGCCCAGGGGACCCTGCAGCCCTGCATTCAGGCTGAGCACATTATGGAAGAAATCCTTATGCTGACACACACAGCTTCTCTTCAAGGTACAGGAATCCTTTAACTTATAAAAACAAGCATATATGATTAAAATGTTTTGGCATCAGTCCCCATTTAGTCTCCACATTAATAATGTGGTCTTGAACCACAACAACATCATATATGCTGAAATACGTGGAAGTTCAACTTCTAGTATTGGTCAGATTATTTCTACAGGACATAGGTTTTCACTGCTATTCTCATTACAAAATGAGATTTAACTTCCCCTGTACGGTAAATGCAGGTCTGATACACTGAGTAGGCCTTCGCTCAGACATATTGATCATTCTGACGTTTTACAGGCTTGGGGTGTGTTAAAGATAGAAACATCTGGCGAGTTCAAGTTTTGTCAGGACAGAGATCCTGCTGGCACCATCATGCAGCTAACATGGGTGTATTCCCTCTAGATTTCAAGTTGTCTCTGGAGACCAGTGTGCTTGTATGCTTCACTATTTAATATTATTATCCACTGAGACCAATTTTTTGCAGATTCTTTCAGTCTGCAGAACCATAAATGTGAATACAATGCCTACCTGAAACACGCTTAGGCTGAAGGCTGCCTGCAAACTGTCTTTATTCAAAGATATGTCTTATGCTTTTCTCACAGAAAATTCCTCTATTTGAACAGCTAATTGGAAGAAACCCCATTCTTCCTAAATACTTCTGACACACTAAAGGCAACTGATTTTCAACCTTCCCCAGGATTATCTCCTTTCAAAGAGGAGCCGGGCCCAACACGACTGTCATGTCACATGCCAGTTACTGAGATACGGAATCAGAGGAAAATTTCCCATGGCATTGAGGCTTGAGGAAATAGGGAAGTATCTGAGAAGCTCTGAAAAATATCCCTTACAGAAGCTGATCCCTGTGTCATATGTTACTTGGAACAACCCTGCCCAAGCCCAGCTTCTGCTCCTGGAATCAGGAAATTGGGAACAGACTCTTCTTGGTTATCACACATTCTCTGCTTCCTATGGCCCACAAATCTTGCTGTAGCCCAAAGTGGACGCAGGACATAGAAAGCAGTCAAAAGTGCCTCCTTCCCCACCTCTATTCCTGCACTATGCAGGCTAACACAGAGGACGGGGGCAGTGTTTCAGCCTTATTTAATTACCCTGCCTTTGAGATGTTACTTATTCCGGGGAAGTGGGGACATTAGGGGGTGAGGGGTAGAAAGAAATAAACAAAAATACAAGAAAATAAAAAATGAACAAGCCATACCCCACAGCACACATTTACCACAGGAAAATGTTTTGATTAAGTCAAGAGGGAGAGAAAGAGGGCAGAGAGAAGGGAAAGCCAAGACTCAAAATGGAAAATGGCAAAAAGAATGAGCATGTAAATTCAAATTATTTAAAGTTTAGAAATGCAAGGGGAAGGATAAACCTTAGATTTCAGCTGACGGGAAAAGTAATTCCCTAATTCCATCAGGTCTGTGAAAGCAAAGCCCCCAAAACATCTGAAATAACTCCAACCAACCACCAAGACAGTTTTCTGGCAGTTGAAACAGTAGCAGATGGGGAAAGGGCAACATCTTTCAAAACTCAAGATGAGCCTCTCAAGTCAACAAGATTTCATAGCTGACTCAGGCAAAGCCAGGCTTACATCCTTTGTTCTGAGCTTTCTCTGCTAACTGCTCACAAGAAGCATGAAAAAGATCAGCACATTTCTTATAGAAGTGGTACATTTATCTAGATGAGCAGAGAAAGTCTCTTAGCTAGCAATTTACTTTTTTAAGGCATATTTTCCCAGGGTCTACTTTATGCATAAATTCATGCTTGGGTATTCACCTCTTTACAAGATGTTGCACATTATTACAAAAAAAAGAATATGATTAGAATCAAATGTCATACATACCTGTCTCTGGGCAGGCCCTATGCAACTATGTTAGTTTAGGCAAGCAGCACTGACAACAAATCTCTTCATTCCTGCTTATAATGCCTTGGTTTACATCTTATAGCAATCTTGAAAGGCAAAAATAGACTCCTTTACAGTGGAACTAAACTTGATGTACTCCAAGTACTCTTCTAGTGCTCTACAACTTCTGACAGCTGCCCACTCCACAAGACTAAAGTCAATGTTGAGCAAATTCAAACTTTCAAAAAGGCACACAACATAGGAGTTGGGTCTGCAGCCACCAGCTGGTCTAATCTACAGCTCCCTTCTTCTAATGCTACACTATTTGCTAACATAGAGATGGCCTGATTTCACAGCAATAAGGTGCATATATTTTTAGTTTGGTCTTTCCTATATGGTGTTAGAGAAAACCATTTCAATTTCCACCTCCTCACTGAAAATACGTGCCCTGTACACTGGTGTTATTATAGTACATTGTACTGGAAAAACATAGACATGGTCTTTGTGATTACCAAAGGAAGATTTCCCCAAACTAAACCAGGATGTTATCCAGAGAGAGCTTGTTAATAAAACTAATCCACCTTGGATTATATTAAAAAGATTATTCTTTTTATTTTCTAGTCAAGCATTTTTCTCATAATACATTGAACAGAATGTAATTACTAAATAGGACATAGAATAAATTATGAAAAAGCTGTATGAACTAATTTGCATCAAAACATATGAATACAAAACAAATAATTTAAATCCATCTGGATGAAGGTTTAAGACATTGTGGAATGTCTTAAATTCTGGCAGCCCCTCCAATTTCAGCTAAGTGTCTGGTTTTGACTATTTATGCCAGTTACAACCTAAGAAAATTCTCTCCTTTTCCTCCAGGAAGATCCATTACACAGTGACAAACTTCCCGCTGCTGAATAATTCATATTATAAAAGTGTTCCAACTTCTGGTATCTGGAGTCCACAACTGACATTCTGTACTTGAGGCGGGTATGAATCAAATCATGGCCATCATTATGCTAAAATCATTATGCTGAAGTTGCAATTTTTTGAACCAGGTGTACTACTACCACACATTCCATTAGTAAATTACTAGAGAAAGTCAACCTACCTCAACTTAGCAGCAGTGCAAGTGATCAAATATTAATTTCTGAAGCTCACTAAGAAAAGAAAAGGAGGGAAGAATCGTAAAGAAAAAAAAAAACCCAAACAAACAACCAGCCACTTCCCCTTGGCCACCCCAACCTTATAACCACCACATGTTATAAGACTGAATGCATTGGTTGCATTTAAGAGGATGAGAAAGTAAATCTGAACATCTCTTCCCCACGCTTTGCAGCCAGCATTTGTTACACTGTCATGCATATTTTCATTAGAAAAGCTAACAGCTTTTTCAATGATGATTTGGATATTTTCACTTGTATTTATTTTAATCAATCTATTGACATTCTTTTATAATTTGGTTTGCCTGAAGATAAACCAAGAATGAAATAAAATTTAGTAAAATAACCTCTCACAAGAAAGTTCTCTAGAGACCTACTATTATCCTCGCTCCTGGCTTACCACATATAAGACTCAGACCAAAGCTGTGTTTCATAACAGTCTGAAGTGAAAACAAATTTGCAATTAGATGGACAAATACAGAAGAGACATGGCAGAGTTGATGATCATGGTTCCATTAAAAACACACCTGCATTTTGCTCTTTCGTATAATACATGAAGAGATGGTTCTTTCAGCTCATTATCTGACCTTTGTTGCTATGGCATCAAGCAAAGAAAGGAAGCATCTCAACCAGCAAAGAATCATTTAAAATTCCACAGGTTTCAGGTAACATCTTGAAAATTACAAGCAGGCAGAAATTACAAGCACTTGCTTCCAGTCATGGAGCTCATCTGATATCTTTGGCAAGCACAGCTAAATAAAGAAGCATTTATTATCCGCATTTTCATACCATGGAAAAAAGAAAACCTATTTTAAAAAAAAAAATAAAATGAGAGGCGGAGGAGGTTCAGGTATGTCTTTCTGAGAATCTATGAATTTTCCATATACAAAAAAATAATAGTTAACTCTCTTCCACATTGTTTACTTTTCTATAGATTTGCCTTACTGATACCAATGTCTAATCACTCATCTCAAAAACACTATCCATTAACTGCTTCAGTTTACAAACTTCTTAAATATTACCCTTTAGGAATACCTGTAACAAGTAGCCAGAAGGATGCAGCAAGCCAAGAGACATATGTTATGTATATCATCTGGCCACTGTATTTGAGGGTAAAGATGGCAAATATTTAAAAAAAAACTTTACAGAAAGCTTTAATAGTAACAGTACTACTTTATTCTTTGAGGTCAAATCATACATTTGCTAATTTACAATTGTCTGGGAAAAAATAGCATTCTCCATCTGGATTGCCTGGTAAAGCATGATTAAGGAAAAAACTTGAAAGAACCTTTTGAATAATGAAAAACTAAGGCTAATCAAAATTGAAACAACTTCACAAGCTGTCCAAAAAGATTTTAACTACAGTCTGCAGGAAAGGCTATCTTGATAAGCAATTTTTGTTTTCCTTGTACTTCATATTCCTATTAGAATGTGTATTTGCCATCCTGGTAGATAAAGAGTCATGGGTGTACACAGAATTGCATTATTTGCCTTAGATTCTCCCCAGCTGCATGCATTGCTTGACTAAAACATTTCCATTTACTAGTATGCAGTGGTATAACTAAAAATCAACTGACAGTGGCTTATGAAGACAAAGATGCTTGCCTCAAACTGCATTTCAGAGTATTTTGTGTGTCAAACTATGGTTTCAAAGACAGAAGAAGGTAGGTGTGAAGCTGCTTGTTCTTTTTCCAGTAACAAAATCTAGCAGTTCTTAAGTATGTCCACATTTCAGAAGTAGAAGAGTTAATATTTATTTTCAGAAGACTGTTGCAGCATTTTCTTTTTAATTTGAAGAGCTGTATGACTGTTAAGAGAAACACCTGTACTAACGCTCTTTGAATACATTCATATTTTCTCACAGGAAGAGGTTGTAAGAATCATAGGGCTTCAGTAAGTCAGTATTTGTTACATTGTTATAAGTATGGTCCTGCGCAATGTACTGCCTGTGTCTGAAGGACATGTATTCAGGCTCTCGAAGGACACTTTCAAGCTTGCGAAATATACCTGGCACTACACAAATAGGGAAAAAACCCAACTGTTCTATATAAAAAGCATTATTTTTCATATTTTCAGTACCTTAAAATCCAGCTATTATTCCAATTTCTGAAACGCAGATGAAGTGTGGAGAATAGAAGGCTTTTGCTAGAGATGGTTCTTTTTATTTTATAGTCGAAGTTCGGCTGCCAAGGACAGAAATAACCTTGTGTTTTTAAGCAATGAGAAGTACCTTAAGTGTCACATCTTCAAACACACCCAGAACACCACAGCATACTCTCCGATTGTCCACTGCAGCACTCATACCCTGAGATCTTAAATTGTCATCACTCATGTCATTTAGAAAAAACCCTGGACTTCTCCATCTGCTGTGCCCACATTTTATAAGCAATTCCAAATTGATAAGAGTGCCCTTAGTCTCTCTCTTTGTTCACAGAGAGCACCATAATAGTAGAACTAAGAGGATGAAGAAAAGCAGAAGTTGAACAAGAATGATGAGAAGAGATGCAGTGTAGAAAAACCCAGGGACCAATAACCAAGACAGCCACCTGATGGGTGACACAAACTGAAATCTCTCAGACTTGGGGCATGAGTTTGGCACAAAAATTTTCACCTTTCAGGAAAACACAATGAGTAATGGTATTCCAATGTGAATCTGCATTTTGCCAGAGAGCAAAAATAATTCTTTAGACCAGTAAGTAGGACCCTGCCAAGGAATGGGAATTTGATCTTTAGCTACGTTGCCTCTCCATTTTCTCAGCTGAAAGAGAAAACCTGGAAATGAATCACATTTCATCTTTCCCTCAACCCTCCCTTCCGGGGGTGGTGTTCTGTCTTCTCTTAAGCGAAACAGAGCTATCTTGAGTGTAAGGTCAGTGTTGGTTATGATTCTCAGGAGGCAGTTTTGTTGAGACGAACTAATTGTTACTCCAAGGACATCAAGAAAGGGAAGAAGCAGCAGGGCCCAACTCCTCTTTGCAGAGTATGTCAGGTACTGATTCCAGAACTACTGTGCACTAAGACTACCTGGGGACAGCAACACAGGAGAGACGCTATCAGTCTTTGCTGCAATGCACAGCAACTCACTTATGCTGCTCAATATCACTAGTGTCTTGCCATCAATACATAAGAGAGTCAATTACAATAACCCATCCTGAAAAGACAGAAATGTATTAAGAATATAGAAATGCATATTGTATTGACATGTTCTGCAGTCACGGTGCCTGAAACTCCAGCCAATCTTTGACATGTCTTCCTGTGTAGTGTTCATTTCAGTAAGATCTGTGGATTTTTTTCCAAAACAAATTCCCAATAAAATTTAAAAACAAGATCCATTTAATGCAAACCACCCACTTGTTACATATATGATGCAAACACTAAATGTGTGAAGATGTATGTTACAAGAAGCTTTCTGCTCCAAAATTGTGAAAATAGCAGAAAAATCTAAGCCGTATCACATAAATTGATATTGTAGTTGGAAAAAAAAACAACCAACAAACAAAAAAAAGCTCAAAACGTAACCCCGTAATACAGTCTTAATATGTGAAACACGGAATGGTAACTATGACAAACATCTATGCTACAGTTGTGAGTTAATTCAGATGAGCATTAAGCAGAGAAATAAAAGCAGACATGAGTTTTTCTTTTGTGGCATGGACAATTTACTTATAGAGTGTTAATTCTCTAGAAAGAAAAAGACCAATCCAATGATAAGTCTTCCACTTATACCAGCCATGAAGAACATTAACCTTAAGAGTTCTTGACTGTGCCACACCTTGTGGCATTAAGTTTCCTTTAAATTTCGAAGCTTGTTCTCTTTAAGAACTGACAGAAGAGTAGTTCCATAAGAAGGAAAGCTGAATAGATATGTAAGTGCTGTTAGGCTGGTTTGGGGGGTGTGTGGGGGTGTGTGCTGTGTTCTTATACCTCAATAACTGTATCCCTATAACATGCATACAATCATTAGTGGGAGAAATCAGTTCTCCAGCAAAGTAATTTTCTAATAGTTTTACAGTGTTATGGCTATGCACAAACATAAGCATTCAGGTAGAGTTGGTGGATTTATTATATCTTCTCCTGGTACCATAATTTCTTTCAGCATAAAGAGGCTAATTTTCTTCAAATAGGACTTCATTGTCATTCACATAACAAGCTAAGTTGATTTAACAAACTCTGCTTAATCAAAAATTAAATTATTCAGAAAGGCAAAAGAATATATAGCGTACAGGGCCTGTTCCTACATCAGCAGCAACTCCACCTCCAACAAGGTCAGATAACACTGTTCCAGAAAACAGAAGCTACGTGTTAAACCATTTACTGAGAGTACACTGATTGTTAATACTGAATACATCTGTAGTAAAGCGTCTAACACTTTGTTTCCTTCAGCAGTGTCATTATTAAACTGTCTTTCCATTTCTAACAAACATAACTGCTAGGGAGAGTTTGTGGAACAAATTAAAAAGACGCTTTTTAAAAAAAAAGAATTATTATTTCAGCCTTTATTTGGCACTACTTCCTTTATGATTCTGGCTTGAATAATTGTGCCCTTAAAGCTTTCTTCCATGCATGGTATTTGGTCTTTTACTGGAGCCAGCAGGCATGCAATGCATTTGGCAGGTAAAACATTGAGAGCATGTAAAATTTTTGATTCTTTCTTTGCCTGCTTCCAAACATTTTATGTCTGCTGATCCTTCCTTGGCAAATATTTATCTTGTTTGGTGTTTTATCACTGGTAAAAACAAACAAAACTTCTCACAGGTCCAATAAGTTCTCTGTACTACTCATGGCCTTTTTGCTACTACTTTTTTGCACCTCATGCAGATGTGAACGCAAAATACCGATAAGTTTTAATCCCTTTTAGAGTATCGTGATTTTTTGATCTGTCACTTTTTAACAGCTGCAGACCAGAATACAGCTCTTTCTTCTACAGGTTACAGAGATTTAGTTACTAAATATTTGCCTATTAAGTAGACAGATTGCCTGCTCCTCCATTTGTATCCTATGCTCCCTCACTTAAATGAAGTCAAATATACCTGACCTCTGTTCTCCTAAAACTAGATGAGAGTAGCCTTAGAACATTGGAGACTCAAGCCATTAGGATTTATTACCATGTTATCACAGGATAACAACAGAGAAAGCAAACAAAACCAACTTTCCTAAGCTACACACGCACAAAACCCATGTTGCAGTAATGAGCTGTAAGTAACCTGACCTCACTTTCCGTGAGGCTCATTTTTTACCATGGGGAAATAGTTGTCCACCTATTTAGAATTCTTTGAAAGATTAGGGACAAAACACTCCACAGCCAAGACAGGCTTGCTATTTCTATCCAACTCTTGTATATCACTCACAGTTCTTTGTTTTTGTTTCTTTGGCCTTTACAAACAGGCCTGGCTAGAAAATGAAGAAAAATTGTTTTAATGAAAAATTAAGAATATTAGTTTCTGGCAAACATTTTATACTCCAGAGATCTAGTTTATTTTGATAAAATTAATTTTTTAAGACTACCTCTTTCCAAAAAGGACTAGGTGCCCATGGAGGCAACAAACCTAGAGAAATGTCCTTGAAAGGAGAAGACATTACAGGGGTAAAGATACCATAGAGGAGTAAAGATACCACCTGTACACTACATTACACTACATAAGACATTATAAACATCTTTCAGTTTAATAATATTATTTTACTGCAGATACTGAAAACAAAGGTAGTATGCAGAATGTTAAGCACACTGAAACAGAACAATTGCATGCTATCAAATCATATCCTTTACATATCTTGTTTTGATTTGCAGAAATGTTCATATTCATTATGCTCCCCAAAAAGCTAACCAACAATATATATTAAGTAAAAAACAACTTTATCAGAGACTGTATAACCTGTTTAAAGTTCCAACTAAATTAATCTCATTGATCTTGTACAATGATATCCGGTGAGGCAAGACTTTCACTTTTGCCTTTCCTCAGTGCTTGGACAGCAGATGCATAATCATAAAGGTAAGGAACAGTGAGCAGTGAATTACAAGAAACTATATTGCTGGTGAGAAAGCTATTTAGAATGTATTCCATATACTCCACAGAAGTTTGGTGACTCGAAGCCCAGGAGCACTGAATACATCTTAAGGCTTTCGATAATTTGGTATCTAGCTCACAGGAAGACCTTACTGATGTAATGAACTCAGTGTGTCTTACCCATCCCTTTTCAACAGTTCAGTTTGCAACCACAAGAGTTTTTACAGAGCAATCTGAACAAGTTCTGCTCTGCAAGCTGTGACAACTACACATTTCTTCTCAAACACAGCTATGACCAGTTCATTCAGCTCTTAGAATACTCAAGATGTATACCTAGACCATGGAGCAGCAATAGAAATCCAGGTCCTCACCACTCCAGTCGCAGAGTTTAAGGGGTGACAATTACATATTCTTGCTTCTTTCCTCCCTGCTGACCCAATGATCCTTGAATTTGAGAAGGCATTTAAGTGGTCCCAGTCCATCCAGCACTACCTGTAACATCTCTTACGGTAATTTAGCATCTTGAATCCTGGAGTTTTCACCTCACCAACTCTTATGATATTGTAACAAAAAAAGATGCTAAGATGTCCTCTTATGTATTTAAGGAAAGCAAGCAACCAACCAAACCTTTAAATCATTGGCAGAAATAACATAAGATTTCATTGTCAGGGAAGAATTCCATACTGAGAATCCTGGACAAAGGTATATACAATAATGCAAAACCACATCCCTAGAGAACAGTTGTGTACATAAGTTTCTCGCCATTACAAGACCTGAAAGGTGGCAGACATTAAGCCACAGGGACATTCACAGTCCTAGTTTTCCCATATCTGACCGAGATTTCATTTGTCTTATTTTGCTATTATCATTATTTTTAATGCTAGGATAGAATATTAGTACTGTGCTCTGAATCAAAAGGGAAGCCTGTGGGACAGATTACAAACTTTCCTCCAATTACTTGTTGCTCTATACTCTTGTAGCTTTACCTAGTAAGATACTATAAATTTATTTGACAAGTAATCTGTGGTACAGAACATAGAGAAAAATAAAAAATACTTTGAAATAAGTTTAAAAAAAAAGACACCTATCTACTGCAATTTTGTTTCTCCCTTGCTCCCCAAGATTCACATGATTCATGCAGTCAGCAGCATATTATAAAACTACACGAGGAGAAGAAGGCTAGTAGTATCAACCAAATAACCCATGAGTATTTCTTGAACAGTGATGAAGTGCATTCATGAATAAAAACCTTGCTTCTAAGTATGTTCTTAGAAACTAGGTCAAAATCTATTCACATTGACATACAGCAGCAATTTTCTAAGGCTGGAAATGTTAATGCCTATCTTGATTTGTAAATCTCCAGGCAAACTTCTATGCATAAACAGGTATCAAGGCCACTGTGTGAACCACAGAGCTCTTAGGAATTGAGTAGCAGTAGTGACATATTCCAGCAGACAAATGAAAAAGTTAAGCTAATACATTTCAGTTATATGTAAGTGACAATAGCATATGTTGTCAAAGTATGAAATAATAATGAGAACTATTTTCATTAATTTTGGACTTTAATGCTTGAAGGGAAGGACACAAATTAGAATCTGTTTATACTTATAAACATATGAAGAAATGCATGTTTGTAAGTATGAACATACAAACAGAAAGAGAAAAAGAAATTGCATCACTGTACTTCTACTTATAGCCTAATAAGCTTGTCTCATCTCTCAGATTCTTCCCTATTACTTTTCAATTCCCCCTACCTTGCAAACTGCTTTCACTATCTTTTTCCTCTGCTTTTGCTTCTCTTTTCTACCACTTGTTCTTTTTGTTTGTATAATAGAATGTCAGATTACAAGAGTGTTTAGGTGGCAGTCAGTTTACGTCAACGTCTTAATTTTGCACACTTGTTAAAAAAAAAAAAAAAACCCACCCTGTTTTTCTTCCCAAAAAATACGTCAAATAGGGGGTAAGGAAAAAATCATCTTGGTTACCCTTCCAAACAACAAACAAGAAGGTAGGATATGTCAATATAAGCTTCCAGTACAAACATAATCAGTACAAGCAGAGGGTGCCTAATTTCACCTTACTCACTGTTTACCTGGTAAAACAGATAAGAGGTGGAGCAAGGAGAAACAACAGCAAAATATTTAAGTCCTTTACTGTCTGGCATACTTTGATAAGTACATGTGTCCATTACATTATTTCAGGGAAAGGTTAGGAAGACTGAGAAGTGTGCAAGTTGGAAAAAAAAATTCAGAATCTCTTACCTCAGGCAGTATATGATAATTTAGGATATTTCAATCAGACAAAGAAAGTGGAAGTAACTGATTTTTCTTTCAGGAGAAAGAAAATCCACACCTTCTGCAGAACTCTAATTCCAGTTTAGGCTGCTTAAACTGATAATTTTCATACAAAGTGAAATTTTAATTGCCTTAGTATTTCCTGTGTTTAAGTGTATTCCAGTACACTTAAACAGTAATTCCATAAAAAATTATATCCATTAGCTAACTTTATTGGACATACTTGAAAGAAAATATGATTGCTATAATTGATTTTTTTTTTTGCAACATTTCAGTGAAATCCGATTTAATATTGAATTGTCTCTTAAAGAACCTCCTGGGTTTAATAGTGCATACTTTCATAATTTTAAAACAAGTACTCATTAAGTCCATTTATCTAACATTTGAATAAAATATGAGGGACTATATCAGCATGATTTATGCTCATTGTCATAATTCTCAATTGCTTTCTAATCATATATACAATGCAAGATTCGTATTTATATTCAATAGCAAGTATATTCTGTAAAGCTGCATAGACCTACCCACTCATTACAGACAAAGCTTTGACATAGAACAAATAATTTAAAGTCAATCTGCTTCTGTCCCTGACATTACAGGTGGAAAAGTAATAATAAATGAAACAAAACATAAAACCCAACAACATAACAAAACCCACAAAACAACATACCAAAAGGACTAGATAAAGGCGCTACATGTTGTGTTTGTAAAATAAAGATAGTGCTGTGTATTTTATATTGATTTTATTACAAAGTTCTGTCAGTAGAATGTGCCATATCTCCTTCAAAATCTTTCAAGATATGGACAAAGAAAAAGTAGAAATACCATGGATACAGTATCACAGTGATGCTAAACTCTCACAGTTCATATAGGGCAGCATTGGACAAGTAAGGCATTATACATAATGTCACAAATTAATGCTTCCTCCTGATTTAGCCACCACCATTTTGAAGCCTTCAAAGATCCCTTTAGTTACAAAGAGCATTGGATAGTTTCACAGATATTACCCTTCATTTACAAGTTTGTATGGGAACCCAGTGCAGGACACGGTGCGTAATGTAATCCTAAATTCAGTGCCAGGACTAAGAGCCTCAGCTTGAAAAAAGGAAACCCTCAACATACACACACGCAGCAAACCAGAAAGAAACCCCAAAGCCATTTAAGCACATATTAGCTGTGCTACTTAGAATTGCACAGGTCTACTGTCTTCAACATAATGGTTGTATTTGGTAACTTCACTTGTCAATCTAACAGACTTATTTTATGCTGTGCTTCTCCTAAATTAGAATTGGAGAAATGTATCCCACCCTTGTAATACTTGAAACTGTAAGTGAAGCCAGTTGAAAGAGAAATTAATTTCTCCAGGAGTTAGTTGTTCAGATGGCAAACGGCTTATAACTGAAATGATAGCTCTCAATTTACGTTCCTACATTGTTGGACATAATACCTGTTTCTTTAAATTGATGAAACTCATTGTAACCAATTTTCAACTCCTAGCAGCCATATCTGGGGCCACACTCGTGTGCTGCTGGGCACTGGAGTGTAGAAAATACCTTGAGACAATCAGAGAGTAAAAATATTTACTGAACTTACACGAACAATTGGTCAAGCCATTGGTAACATTGCAAAGAGACCAGGCCTTGAGACCATGGGTTTTTATTAAAACATAATTCTGAAAAGTTTCTAGAAATGTATTTATTAATATTTAACACAATGCATTTTTACTTGCTAATAAAATATTAAGTGTTAAATTCTGTTTTAATATTCCTGCCAATTCTTTAGTATAAGAAGCATGTTAAATGTTTGTGGGGTTTTTGTTGTTTTGTCTTGGTTTCCCCCACACACACCATGCAGGCCACCTGAGGTCTGATTCTTTAAAATATTTTTCTGTCTACTGTCACTATCAAAATCTTGAAGTGCAATTCCTAAACACATTCAGTTTCTGCATGGCTTTCCACCCTCCCCTTTTTTTTCCCCTTCATACAGTCAAAGATTACAGAATCTGAAAAATACATCCAGGAAAACAAAAATAATTGACTTATTCACTCAATATCTTGCTGAGAAAAATGGTCTAAAAGAATTACCTACCAGATTGCATTCTGTAAGTGCACACAGTTGTCATCAGGTCTATATCCTTGTTGTGCTAACAGATGTACAAACACAGGTTTAAACCCTGAATAGACTATAATTTGTTGTAACAGCAATATACAGCAAGTGGTCATAAATTAGCACAGGGAATGCAGAAGTAAGGACAAATAAGTGAGCAAGTACAAGGAAGGACAAATGGTAACTAGATATACATGCACAGATGATAAAAAGTAATTTGTGTTATATTTCATTACGATTAGAATATATTGCCAATTAATGGACAACAGCAACTCCCTCATGGAAGTAACAATTATCATCTTAAGTTTTCCTTAAGATTGTTACAGACAGAGTAGGGAGGAGAGAGAAAAGCAGAGGAAGGGATGTACAGAAATTGTGATGTCTTCACATGTGAAATTATACCATAGTAAAAAAAGAACCCAAACACCTAGGGGGACAAGTAGGGTGTGACACAGCCAGAAGAAAATTATATGAAAAGTGATGTCAGCAGTATTGTATGTCTGATTAAATGCATAAGTGGGCAATCAGGCCAAAAAACTGGAGGCAGAGGCTGCAGAAATGAGGCAAAATACTTGATTAAAAACTTAGATGCTAAGCAGAGAAGCAAAGAAAGAGCTCTTGGGAACCAGAAAACAAGGAGGTATAGTAGATCGAAGCAGGGGCTTAAACATCAGGCCCACAACTTTACTATTTTGTCAGGCTTTTGCCAGTTTTCCATTTTGTGGAAAAACCCTTATTTCAGCAAAAACTCCCTTGCACCGGCAAATTATATTGCTCACCAAGACCAGACCCTTTTAGGCTTAGTGTTGTATCACCCTGAATAGCTTTGGGTGGCAGATATCTTGATTCTGACAATCCATATTTGAATAATGCATAAGGGATATCATGGCCTTTAATCAGAGCAATCTTTGTCACTAGACATGAGTTATCAAAAAAAAAGTTTATTTAAAAATAAGCGAGATATACAAGAATACTAAGCTCATCATTAAAGATTAAGCTGAATCGTTGAAGTTCGACAAAAACATACTTATCACCTCCAGCCCTGTCTTTGCCCAGTAGTAGCATGTCTTGTGGAACCTTTAGAGCTATGTCTTTCCAAAAAGGGAGCACAAAAAAAGATATGTCAACCACCCAAAACAGCAGCTTTTAATGACTTTCCCCACTTTAACCTGAGAGAATAGACTGCAAGCCGCTAGATCTCTGTAAAAGGGAAAACAAACATTACAGGTTAACACAAGTAATTTCCACATTCAAACTTGTGAGACTAGCACTCAAGCATAATCAGGTATGTACTATAAGACTAGTAAATACTCTGGATTTTGAAAAAAGTGCTTTCCTTTATTTACAGGTACCTTAAAACAGTCATTTTTAATTAACATTACATAATTTCATAGAATCATACGGAATCATATGATGCCAGGTTGGAAGGGATCATCTGGTCCAATGTTTCTTGGCATAAGCATAGTCTAGACAAGATGGCCCAGCACTTTGTCCAGCTGAATCCTAAATATGTCAAATGAGGAGATTATTCCAATTGTGAATTGGTCTCGTTCTGAAGTTTTTTTCTCATGTCCAATTAGAATCTCCCTTGGATTAACTTGTAACCACTACTCCTCATACCACTAGTCCTTGTTCTTTTTCATACAATTCACTCCACCCTCTTGTAGATGAGGGTGACACTAGCCTTCTTCCTGTCTTCTGGGATGTTTGCCAGTCTCCACAATTTGACAAAGATTTGTAATCACATCAGCCAGCTCATAGCATCAGGGCCCATTGATTTGTAGGAGTCATAGTTTGCATACCAACTATTCCTTCACTGACAGTGGGTCTGTGTTTTCATTAACATGCACTGTTTTTCGCAAGGTCTGGGTCCAACAGTGCTGGTAAAGACAGAGGTGAAGAAAGGGTTGAGAACCTCTGCCTTTTCAGCATTGTTGGTGACTAATTCACCTCTCCTGCAGGTCAATATTTTCCTTCTGTTTTGTGCTTGTTGTTTACATACCTGAAGAACCTTTTCTTCTAGTTTTTGACATCTCTGGCCAGTTTCAATTCAAGCTGAGCTTTTGTTTTTCTAACTGCATCTCTGCATGCACTGGCAATACTCTTGTAGTTCTCAGTAGGCATTTGTTCGCTTTGTTATCTCTGGTACATTTCTCTTTTGATTTTGGGCAGACTCAAAAGCTTGCAGTTAATCCAAGGGAGTCTCTTGTTCCACCTACTTCCCTTACCTTTAAATGGAATAAACTGTTTTTATGCTTCCAGGAGAGTGTTCTTGAAAATCTCCCAGCACTTGCAAACTCCTTTATCCTTCATGGACTCTTCCCAAGAAATCCCTCCCAGCTGAGCTCTGACCAAGTTAAAGTTTGCTCTTCTAAAATCTAAAACCTTTGTACTAATCTTCAGGATTTCACAAATAAAAGACTAAGTCTTGATATAACATTTTCAACAGTAAGAACATTTCAATATTTATAAATCTTAGGTTGTTGCCCAAATTGCACAAAGTTCAAAGACTAAAGCATCACTTTGGAAAACCATACAGCTCCCCCTGCCCTTCCTCTCACTTTTCTCACACACAGACATAGGCTTTGTCAGCACTGGCAGCCATGCCTATCTGTGTACGCTATAAATGAGATCTAGCAAGGGTGTAAAAAAGTTCATTGTCTAGCAAAATTAGGCCTTTTATTTGATGGATTAGTATTTTACTTTATAGCTGATCATTTGATAGTCCACACACATCATGTGTAGAAGCTGATTAATTAGACTGGTTTTGTGCCTAAACTGTACACACAAAACCTCTGCATGCATATCTAAATATAAACTAATTTATATTTTCAACAAAATTCTTAACTTGATATCTATTGCTCCTTCTTAGTTTATTTTTCATATAACTAATAAGCTTAACTAATGTGCTGCACAAGCAACTGACAAGTTAACTCCTACAATACATAATTTATTCCTCTAATAATAGTCTAAATTGTAATTGCCAACACTGAAACACACAGTAATGATGTCTTGTTACCTAGTCACTGTACTAGAGGTCTCTTTCTGCTCTCCTGGTGACAGCAAAATCCCTGTCCAATACAGTTAAAACACTGTCTATTAATAAAGATTAGTTCATGCTTTTAATTTTCCTGTGTTTAATATAGTACAAATATCAATCCTGTGCACTTATAACAAACACACAAGTAACTCAAAGTACATTAAAAACACAGATGTGGATAATTATTCTTTAACAAGTTCATTGATTGCAGTAGATAGATTCAGCTAATTGCCAAAAGAAGGAGGCCTATGGCAAAATAGAAAATAAAATACGTGCCTTAGAATTCTTCTACTTCCAGTGCTGGTGCATAAAATTTTAATAGCATAAATTGCTTCAACCCACGCACACTGCCATGTCCCAGCTTACTTAAAAAATGTTTCTATCCAAGACTTACCTTTGGCAGTCATTTCTAAAATTAAATGGACACCCACTTTATTAATCTTGCAACACGTACCAAAGACTGAAACCCAGCTACTACAGATTTCAGTCCTTGTGAAAATACTGTAAGAACCTAGAAGATTTGAAGATTCCTTTTTGTTCTTTGGGAAATGCTGGCCTTTTTCACAGATGTTTTGTGGAGACTTTTTTTTTCCTAAACCAAAGGGCCTATGCCCTTTCTTTTTGAAAAACTCATGGATAATTTTAAGCAGGTTATTTGCAATAATATAGGTCTCATTTATACAGTTAGTGTAAGAGTGAGACTAACATTTGGACACAGGCAGGTGAAAAAGGAAAGGAGCTCTGTACCATATTTCATAAAATCAAAACAAGAGACAACACTACGGTGAATATGGCTTAGAAGGGAAGGGACCAGGGGCTTAGAAGTATAGAACACAGCTTGGAAGACAGTGTAAATATGGGTTAAGGTCTACTTTTTACTATTCTTATTAGACAGATACCTAGGCCCTTTTCAGAATACCTGACTGCATCTCAATTTTTCCTTTCTGTGAACAAGGAACTGTCAGTCTGATACCAACAAGTAGCAAGCGGATACAGAGGGGAGGACTACAAAAACTGCATAGATTCCAGTAGCTTTCAGGTAGTGTGAGGTCCAAAAACTACTCAGAACAAAGGGCACTTTTTTATGTTAAGAAACCTTTGATAGTTTCCATTCCTGTTATCTGTTTTATATTTTTTCAATGCACCCAGATTTTGGATATCCACAATACCCTATTGCAACATGCCATAACAGCCTCACTTGGAATAATCTGACAAAGTACTCCCTTATGTTTTTTCCTAACTTACCGATTTCCTCAATTACCAACAAATAAGCATTCAGTACCTATATATCTTTTACTGTAAAATTTAACACTATTATTTTTTCTTTAGCACTCATTTTAATACTCCTCTATTTTTGCAGTTCTCTATGTGAAATTCCTCCCTCAGTCATCTTTCATTTCCAGCCTATTCTGCAGAAAAGACAAATTCCAATTATTTTTCCCATTCTACAGCTTCCTTACCCATAAGCACATAATCCACATAAATTTATAATTTCACTTACCAAGCATTAAACATTCCAGAACATACAGGTTAATTACAAGAAATCCCTTAAGATGACAACTGGCTCAGCCTTTAGACCAACATACACAAAGCAGCTGTGAAAGAAGCTGATGAAACTCTCTTAAGGGGGCATGCACCTTTGTATACTGATCAAATACAAGGCACTGAGCCTGAGGGCATAGTCCTCCCAGGTGTTTAATATGACAAGGTGCTTTGCCCAACATGCTGTACTGGAACGCTTCACACAGAAGTGGCTAAATTGTTCACAAATATGTTCTATTAACTTCAAGAGGCACAGTTTTAAAGTTGTAAGGGCCTATTGCCTTGGCCTTTTTATTTCCTCCTCATGTTGACTTTACTGAACAACACAGCCCGAGAAGGCACATGATATCTTTGAGCAATTTATATACTATGCTAATTAGAGCTAGTTTCAGGATTCTGTTGCTATTTTTTCATGCACGTTTGACAATTTCCAGAGGGAGTTTTTCAGCTCTTTAGGGGGGAAGAGGTAAGGGGGTAGGCTCTAGCCCAACAGGCAGACAGCTTGAGGCAACTAGAACTACCATGATTTAGCTGTTAGTCTATTAAATTAAGGCAAAACAAAAATCAAACCTACCCCTATTTAAAACACAGCAGACATGTTCCTGGTTTGTCTTCCTATCTAGTATTTTCAGAACTCCAAAGGTAGAAAAACAACACAAAAAATAGAAGGAAATTATCTAATTAGGTGATTTCATGATTAAATCGTATAAACAGTAATAATAAATGGCAACAGTGGCTTCAAGTCACTAACCCAGTAAAGCTGTCGCCACTGATAATAACAGTT
This sequence comes from Nycticryphes semicollaris, assembly GCA_013400055.1. Classification (NCBI taxonomy): domain Eukaryota; kingdom Metazoa; phylum Chordata; class Aves; order Charadriiformes; family Rostratulidae; genus Nycticryphes; species Nycticryphes semicollaris. Next base: position 830,022 of record VXBJ01004002.1, on the reverse strand, counting down.
CACAAGCTTTTGTACTAACTGCAAGGTGTCAATACCTGGAACCCGTCAGCTTTTGTCTAGACTGGTTTTAGGCTTGCCTAGAGCATTGTTTTAGCATAACAGTTGTTGTGACAGCAACTGTCTAATTCACCCATAATTCCTACATGACCTGATTTGGTTTAGTTTTGTACAATAGTGTGGAGTAAACCCCATTATTATTAGAATTGTGATATATTTTTACAACTAATAAAAAAACAGTAGTGAGTTGATTCTGCATATAGCAAGTTAACTGTGAATCTAGCACAGAAAGGCAGCATAAGAGGACTGCAGGCATGAAATGATAGCAGAGGTCTTCAAAGTACAGACAGAAGACCCAGGACAGAAAAATCTTCAGTACTCAACTACTGGTCACTAAAGGATGGAATCTTGGGAGCTGGATCATAAGAGAAAAAAAGAACAAGCATCTAATATTTGTAAAACATACCATCTAGGATGTAATGTGTGACTATAAACCAGTGAAGAAAAAGCAATGTGTACTGCATGTTACAACAAGAAGTTACATCAGCCCCAAAGGAACCTTAGAGTCATGGGGAAATAAAGCACTTCTACTCACCCTAGTAAAGAATTTAGGATGCTGATGACTCATAGCAATTCGCTCTTACCTCCATTACTGCTATAACATGACTGAAGCTGTCAAGGTCCCAGAGACAAAATGGAAGGTACATATGACATCAGGGCAAAGAGGCAGATATTAGGAAGTGTGTATGTAGCAATTTTAAAAGTAATATTCTTGAGACTTTCTCTGTAATATCATTCCTCTACTTTATTTGCATGTAACAGAGCTCAACTAATAATAATTGATTATACTGTTGAGACAGACTAACTATAAGCTCCTTATTTGTACATAAGATGTGGTTTTTTGGTCCACATAATCTGCAAAAGCTGCAATGCAAACTCTTACAAATTATTAGCAATAGCTTTGATTTAGATGCAACAACAGTGATCAACTGTAGCAGTATCTGATGTGCTTCCAAAAGCAGAGTAAGTCTATTTCCTCTCTACCTTTTTAACAATTCTAGGTGTCTTACAAGTAAGTTAATCAAATTAGAACTGTAGGAGTTTTGACACACACCCCCCAACCACTAAACATCTAATTGGTCTGTACAAAGTTCCCCGTTATGACTTTTCTTAGAGCACTAGTCTCTTTGGCATACATTTGCCTTGAAGCTGAGCCATAGGTTAAACCAGTTTCGTTTTCTTAAAGCATCTCAGATTGAACGAAATATCTCTAGGGTCACATCACTCAGTGATTCAATCCCAACGAAAAGCAATCAACACCTCCCCGCCCCACCCCCCATTTTGTTACACACAAGTGATACATTCAAGTTTCGGACAGCTATAGTCCACCACAAACCCATACTGTGACTAAGCTTTGCACTATTCTTATAGTAATAGCATTATACAGATGTTCTGAGAAACACTGCCTGCATCTAATAATCATTTAACAAATTCAAAATTAAACACAGAAGTACTTTCTTCTTTTATTTGTTAAGCTTTGTGTATACAGATTTTGCTGCTGTTATTCTGAACCTAGTCACATCTTGAATAGGTGTAGTGAAACAGATTTATGAGAACAACGCAAAATATAACTCACTTCCCATTGGGTACCCACTGTAGGGATAAACTGAAGCCATCTGTTTGTTAGTGTTCCTGCCATCATGAGACCACATGCATACTTTATTGTTTCCTATGTACAAAAGCACAAAATTATCAGACCCACTGCAGCAACTGTTTCTGCTTAGTAGAAGATCAGGCAAGCAGGCATAGAAATTTTCTATTAGAACAGGGCACGCCTGAGATCAGCAGTGGAGCAATGTGAGCAATGTTCTGTACTCTGTGCCCTACCTGGCACGTGAAATGAAAAGGCCTCTCATTTTTCATCAGTGTCTTAATCTTCGCAAATATAATTACAGCATTCCTCAGTAATGGTAAATACAAATCATACTCTGTTCTGCAAGACAAAGATAAGCTGGTTTCTATGTTTCAACAAACCATGAATGTATGATTGGAATAAAAAGATATTTATCCCAACTTAAATATTAGCATTATATATCAACTTTTAAAATACTTGCATCCTAAAAAATAATCTTCTAAAACTACAGTGGACAGTAAAACAAACCTCTTTGTTAATACATAATATATATATTAATAAAATAAATCTCTTTGTTACAGTATCTTTTGAGGGTTATGAAAGACTAGCCATTAATCATTTATACTGTTTTGTTTTCCTTATAGTGTATCCTTTGGATACAGAAAACTATTAATAGACACCTGTCTGATATGATTTCCCATTACACAAATAATAGCTTGATGAAGTCTTCACTGTGATTTGAAAGTGTGTTTAAAGACAAATAATAAATTGGGATCTATTCGCTAGTTTAATTATTTGAACACTTCACCTCTATTTTCTTGGTTAATTACCGACTTCTATACTACTGTATAATTGAAATGATAAAGAAAAAATATCCAGTGTCTGAAATCGCCATGTTAGAAATCAGAAGAACTTGGTACTCAAGACAGAGCAGCCTCGTGCTTAGTAGCTTGTTGGAAAAAGTATGAATTCAGTACTGCAGCCCCAGCTAGCAAGTGAGAAACTGAATTTGAAAGTCAGGAATCTCATGCTTCCTTCTGGAATTACTTAAACGCAGATTTGCCACAGTTTACAGTTTATAAACTAAATCCCAAGAAGTCCTAACTAATCCTCATTTTTTTTTCTCCTATAGTAGGCAAAACAAGCTTCAGTCGTGGTAATGTGGTTACAATCTATCTGTTTATATTGTTTATCACAACAAATGGCATTTATAACAATACACAGAGCAAGAAAAATACATTTTGCACTAGGTTTATATGTTTATTCTCAGAAAGACAGGAAGTCATTTACCTTGCCTTGCAGAGCATTTAATCCTTTTTACCATTCAGATCCAACAGGATTTAAGGATGTACATCATCTCACGGGGCAGGACCTGACAGTATTCCAAGAAAAACCCTGTCTTAACCAGCTTTACAGCTCCAGCAGGGTTTCACTTCTGAAATGATTTTATCTGGTTGGTTTGGGTTTGTTTTTTTTTTTTTTTTAGAAGTGATAATTACTCATTTCTAAAAACTGGCATCAGGGAAGACTGACAAGTGTATGAAATATTCTATTAAAAATTAGGACAGGGAAGCAATTTCTTCCTCTTATTTGTAATAGTGTAACAAAGTAGAATTGTTTTGTGCAGAGGTTATAATTTCTTCACAATCATTAGTTCAAACTACCACAGCTATGTATAACTTATTTGGCCTTGGTATATTTATTCCTGCTTTCTTCGCACATGAAATGCCTTACAAGTTTTTTTAGGAGGTAGACACATTGATTAAGAAAATTATGCTTTTTAAACAAAAAAAAACCAACAACAACAACAAAAAACCTAAAAAAAACCCCAACCACAAACCACCACTCAACTTAAAAAAAAAAAAAAAAAAAAAAAAAAAAAAAAAACACNAAAAAAAAAAAAAAAAGAGATCGCCAACCTATCTGTGGGTTCTCTGTATTTGATAAAAACCACCTACTGTGCACCTCCTGTTTCCAACCTTTGGTACAGGCGTTAGTTCTCTCTGTCACATGTAGTTTTAGACAATATTCTATTTGAATTTGGTACTTAATTTTGTATTCAGTTTTCTTAACCATATTAATGAGTACATTTAATTCGTCTTTATTTTCGTTCTATTAAGAAACAGATGTTTAGTAGGCGCTGCCTGTTTCACAAGGAGAGGAAAGGAGGACAGTCAAATTACTTTTAGCTCCCTTGTTGAACCCAACAACAGAAGAAAAAAAAAGAACTGAGCTAAAAATACAGAGAAAAAATCAAAGTGAAAATCCTAGTATAACCTCAGTAAACCAGCAGGTGCTTAATTACTTAAAAAGAATTAGGAGGTGACAGACAACAGGTTTATGCTAGACTTTCCCAGCATGGCACAGAATTTTGAAGAACACCTTGATCAAATCTTATGTGTCGGGAGGCATTAAAAGGGAGGGTGTTAAAGTCTGAACAGATGCAACAGGAATACACAATCCCTACTCTTTCAAAATGTAGTGATGCTGTAGCGGACACAGGCTCTTGCATCTCCATCCCATAAAGATTATCATATCACAGCCTGACTAGCCTGAAGTCTGTCCTTGCATCGTATTTCCTACTGGGCAGGCAGTTGCAAGAGGGGAAAGTGAAGGAGGAGGGCAGAAGGAGAGATCTGTATGCTCACATGCAACAGGCTTGTGGTCTTTTTGTCTAGAGAGCCATACTGTATTTGCACTAATCTAGAAAAAGTTAGGAATGGAAATCTAGAAGTGACACATCTCATTCATCAATTGTTAAACAGCTCATATGAAGAGAACTCCATACACACTGTTCGCATTACACTACACTTTAATTCTTTCTGATTTTAAAGCAGAAATCTGCTTCTTCTGCCAAAAATCTCTTTGGCTTAGACGACTTGTCATTCCCACCTTCCTGCTTTGTATGCTTATCACACTAAAATCACTATTTTTTTACATAGAAAGCCAAAAACAAAACATAAAAGATATTTACATAATACTTTACATAACAAGCTCCTTTTGAGAAATGAGAATATTAAAATTTCAAAAGTACAGTCACAGCAAGTGGTAGGCAAGCAACAAAGATAAATCAAATCCTATTTCTTGCCATGCTGTGAGAAGACGGCTGGCTTTTAATCATCATGATGTGCCATATGTAAATTCCATCAAAGAAGAAGTTTGGTAAATGTTATATTTCATAACCACAGGGAAGGAAGCTATTTATAAACATCAATTAAATTATATAATATAGTCTAAAGACACTAATAATAAAACTATTCATCTAGGTAGACATTACTCATATGGTATAGTTTTTGAAATATACTTTTTCAAATTAATATTTAACTAAGAAAATATTACTTTTTTTTTCTCTCAAGATCATTCTAACCTGTCTCTTAGTTTCTGTGATATAAGTAAATTGTTCCAGGAAAAAATAATGCACAAATCATTCATAAACCTAGAATCACTTCTCCCCCCCACCAAAAAAAAAAAAAAAAAAAAAAAAGGAATGTCTCCA
>VXBJ01004002.1:756499-824885 GCA_013400055.1 Nycticryphes semicollaris | reverse complement strand
GCATCTATGTTTTATATGCGGCCAAAAATCTATATATGTACATATAAAGTTTAAATGTTAATTCATGTTGTTTTCTAAGACTGGGAAAGCACATCTGGAGATACAAATGTCTTCAACAAAAGATAGTAGTGAGGCTTGACATCATAAGAAATCTATTTTCAAGATTCCAGTGGAATAACCAACACAATAATGCTACTATTATACATCACTCATATTAGAAGAAAGCAAACTAATTTGAAAACATTAAAAGTCATTATGGTTCACAAAATGCGTAGGAAGGTTATAATCACCCTATGTCATTGTAACTAAAGCTTTGGCATAGAAAGGTTTATCTGGCCAGTCTAAAATAAGTATGGTAAACTGAGGCTAGATCTTTTAGACCTAAATACTGGACTAACACTTAAAAATACCTTTCTTTCACGGAAGAGAAGCTAAATTCAGGGGGACTGGACTAGATGATCTTTCAAGGTCCCTTCTGATCCCTGCAAAACAACAAAAAAAACCCCAAAACCAACCAAACAAAAAACCACAAACCACAACAGTTTCAAACACACTTTCTACATCAAAGCATGAGGGATGGCTAATGACAAATGGGAGAAGTCTTCTTGTAGTAATAGAACTAACCAGCTGGTCATTGGATGCCCCAGAGAACACACAAGGATATAATACTTTATTTTTCTATGAAATTTTTCCAGAAAATGAAGGAATTTATTTCTTCTCAATAAACATTAGGCTTCAGAAACAAAATTGCTCAGAGTCCACAGCAAAGCATGTCTTTAAAAAAAAAAACCAAAACACACCACCACAACAAATCCTCCAATCTATCAAGATATTCTCTACTTCATTTATGTTTTGCTTCTATCTATTAAAAAAAAAAAACAAATCTTGTTCACAGTCTCACCAGAAAACTTATAGAACACTGTGTTTGCTTTCCATGACACAAGAAAAACCATTTTCAGCTACACATTTAAAACCTAAGGTTTTATTCTAATGAGTTCTGTGAAGAAAAAAAAAAAATCTCCATATTTTCAGCATACTCAGCAATGTTTGTGTGCATAAACTGAGACCTGTCATATCGCCTTGTGATTAGGAGAAATGTAATGCTTCACCTCTTTGTAATGCTTGTTGTTTTGTCATAACTGGTGGGTAGATTGAATGGCAGATGACATTTCCTAATATTTAAATAAGGTAAGAAATTAATCAAATTAATATATTATTTTTCTAAAGTATGAGTCATTTGCATATAAAATGGAAGAGTCTGTAAACACAAAATGAACACCAGATAACAGGATATTGTAAATCGATTTTCTTATAGCTTCTAACATAGGTGTGTATGTGTGTGTGCATATACACACACACTCCTCACAGAGACAGTTTTAAAACCCTGAACCACTGGTTAATTTGTACAACCATTTTTATTAAGAAAGTGATAATGCTTACCACCTCTGTGGATCACAATATGTACGATACCACACTGCAACATTCTGTAGGGGATCTACAGAGCTACTTATATATCAGCTTCAAAGGCATCCTTTGATTTGTCCTTCTACAAAAGGTAGATTCATTTACAATGCCCAAATAATATTCCAAGGGTAAGCTCCAAGTCTGATTTTGTAGAGTTAGGCAGACCCTCATTCATACATGGAATGCCATGGAGATCAATGAAAACCTGGTGGAAAGGACAGGAGCTTACTCCCTGGCATCTTCGAAGAACTATAACCTTACTGAAATGTATAAAGCAACCATGACATGGAGCTACATATAGAAAAGAGGTGGTAAATTCAGAGATCTACCAGGAACAATAAGAATAAGGAATAAAACACTTCCTAGGCTGCATTAAAAAAAAAAAAAAAAAGCTACAGGAATGTAGTACTTATAAATTAAACAATAGGAGTTTCAAGACTACAGGCTAATTCCTATTTAATGGTGTTGCCAGTGTACACAATAATACAGTGAAACAAAATAAGCTGATTTGGTTAGTCAATAATTGAAAATCTATTTGCCTGCAATTGACTTACAGTGTAACAGGATTCAGCTACTGTAATTTATAACTGATGCTCCTGTCTACAAAAGAAAGCACAGTCTTTTATTTATGAACTGAAGAGAGATAGACATTATTAAAAATGCAACATAAAGCTAGAAATAAAGAACTCTAACATACAGTATGAATTCACATAGGTACAGCAATTTTAGAAAGTTGGATCTGAGCTATAGTGCTAACTGCATATGTATGGCTTTGCACAGGGGATTCAAGAATTATGGGTATTTTAGTTTACATAGGTGCATAATTTATAAAAAAGTCACAATTCTATCCTCAGAGAGAATAAGTTGAGTAAAAAGCTATTAAATACTACAGAAGAGTATAAAAATAAATTTTAAAAACAGATAAGCTTTATGCAGAGGAATAGTAGGCAGCACCTACAACTGCGGCTACTGGCAGGAAACATGGACTTTCAACATCACTGGTAGGTCAGAAAATGTTTTCCCTATTTTCTTCACTCTATGCTAAGATCTTGCTTAAAAGTAAGACCTGAGTCTATATTACAATTTCCCCCACCAATCCTCTGATTAAAACAGGAGCAATCCTCACTTCCCTCCTGGCAGCAGAAGAGGACTTTAGCCTGGAGTTCCTATTTTTCAGTATTCCATGGACATGGGTTTAGTAACACAAAGACTCACCAGATGTACAGCATAACTACATCCTACTTAAGGATATATATTTGACATCCTGTGTCAAACAAGGCAGAGGACTGGCAAACATCACGTAACCCCTTGCTTCAATCTTTAATTTACCTGATCAATCACACTGCACCTTTAGCTAGATACGTAGGCTGGTGCAGGAGCAAATCATTTCAAATCCCCTATGCCNTTTTTTTTTTTTGTAATTGTTCAGAATTTGGCTAAATACACTAGGAAAGGCACATGGAAAGTCTAATTCCATGCTTGCTTCTCAATGTATTCATTAGTGCAAAGAGCTCCAGAACCTCTCTCAAGAATGGTTAACAAGAATGGAACTAAAATCAGTCTTCCACACAGAACTGCTTTTTAGGAGAAATTCATGGGCATATGCATAAGCTTAAATGTATGTATGCACACACACATATGTATGAGATTATTCAACAGCTATAACTTTTCAAATAAACTTTGAAAATAATAATGAAGTGTACTAGTGTACACTTACCCATTTGAGCCAGACTTCTAGTTAATGCTTGGAGGGGAAGCTTAGGATAAAAATAAATATTTGTCTGATACAGAAATCATTTACATTTACCAGGAACATATGAAAAACTCTTTTCTGAATACAGCAGGACTTAGATTTGGTCTAAGGAAATAGTACTTTGAAGAATCCTTTTAACCCACTTATATCAAAGTTGCAAGTGTTTCTTTAACACTTAGCCAGGCTTCTTTACTAGGTCTTTTCTACTTCCTTTGTAGCATTTCTATGCCTCTGTCAACATCTGCCTCTACATTTTCATACAATCTCACTATTACCTGCAAGTTGTGTTTTCTTCAGTGTCTATTATTTCAGCGATCTCTTCTACAGTGAAGCTCAATTACATTTCAGGTTTCTTTTCAGTGAGGAATGACTGGTTCTATCTTCAATGAGGTATGAGGAATGTTTATTCTTTGCCTGTGTGTTTACCACTTCCGTCCTATCCCTACAGGTACTCGCAACTTTGCGCACTGCTTGCTCTCACAGGGTTGCCCTTGAAGACTTTAAATTCCTCTTTCATTTTAAGCTTCAGAATTCCACACACTTGCTTCTGAAAGCAGAAATATTTCCTAATATGATTTTAATTCCTACAAGAGATATGCAGCAACTCAAGTGTATCTCTGCATTTGGTGGAAAGAAGAGAGTGTAAACAGTAAGGAAAAGGGGAGAAAAATAGCTACTTGTCAGCACAGCAGGGATAGAAGCTACAACTCCATTAAACTCTTAATAGAGGTATTTAAATTAAAATACCCCTTTGAGTGAAATTCTGCACTAATGTATGTTACCTTAAACTTCCCCTGTCTCCTTTCTCTCATCCTATCAATGAACCCTGGGAAACATTTTAACCTCCTGTGGTGTAGTCAGCAACCCATCCCATGACTGATTGACCCATATCAGCACTGATGCAGACCCTGTGGGTCACTAGCATGCAGCAAGGGGAATGCTGAGACATTGAATCCGCACTTGATAGGCAGACGAGATAAAATATTACAGACAGGATAAGGTGGATAACAGACTCAGCTTCTATCACCTCTTCTTGTGAAAGAAACTGAAATATTGTTAAGAGTTCTTTTCCATTAATTAAATGGGTGCTGAGGGGATATAGAGCCTGTCAAGGCCTCAACAGCTAAACCTCCAACATTTCTTACCAGAAAAACCTCACTGAGAAAATGAAGTAAACATTCTTATTAGGCAAAGTCATGTTTCTTGCTTCCCTTCCTTCCCCACAGTAACAGACATACATTCAGAGGGTGCTCATAAGTACCACCTAGCCTGGACACTTCAAGAAGTACTTTAGACAAACAATGAAAAACAAAGAGCCCTCAAGAACAAACAACATTTATTTTTGACTGAAGGAGTCACTTTGTTCTATGGAGCAGACATGCTAAATATACTGTTACAAAATCACATTTTTCCAGAGAACAAAGTTGCTTCTTAAGCTACATGCACCTATGAAAATAAGCAACCAAATAAACAGTTTGTTCTTAACACCTGGTGCCAGCCATAATACAGAAATAAATGACTTAATGGATGACAGCTGACTTATCAAAAAAAGTCAAGCATTCAGTTGCATGAAAATGGAGTTCTTTTTATGCATGTTTCAGAACAGGACAGAGCTTCAGAACTTCTTATACAGTACCTCTTTTTCAGATTTAGGTCAGTATTCATCAGAGGAGCAGACAGTCTGACCAATAAAACAGATGAGCAAACGTCTGTGCACTTCTGCTTGTGCACATGTACACTTCATAACTAAAGAAAGAAACTGGCAGTAAAAGCAGCAAAGTATAAAATTTCTTTTCTTTGTAAAACAGAAAAGTTCCACTGCCAAAGCTAGGACATGCAATGTGCTAAATGCACTGCATGCTAGCAATTGATTTTTTCAGTTTTTCCAGAAATGGCAGAGTGTTTCTCAGGTCATAGATGGAAAGCAACATCAACAATAAACTAGCCAGGAAACCAGAATGACAAGACAGCTGACCTCTGTTAAAGCCAAACAAAAGTGGATTTACTTGAAAAACAAAACAAAACCCATAACAACAAAACCCCACAAAACTCAAACCAAGAAAAAAAAACCCAAAACCAAACTATGTTATCAGCTAACTCTTGAAGTCTTCACTAATTTGATTAATGAAAAAATTACTCCAGTATGTATTCTAACTGAAGTAAAGCTTGTCTCTATAATTATATTCAGGATATATTATATTTTCAATTATTTTCAAGGGAAACAATTTCGGGACTTTAAATTCAGATCTTCATTCATTTGTCATCAGGCTTTACTTTCAAGGGGAAGGAAAAAAATAATGGCACTTAGCCACCACTTACTTAATGGCAAATTCTAGTGAGTTAGGAACTCTAGGTTGATTTCTTCAGAATTACATATCTGCAAATAAGTACTACTTAAATCAGTTTCTTAGAAATTGTCAGTTTCTTTACAGTTTCTCAGAAATTATAGCCTAGTTTTCATGTTAATATATACTTATTTTGTAGTTGTCCACTATTTTAATAAATCAAAAATTATAAGTAATAATCTCAAATGAGAAACACTGTAAGGTACAGATAGCTTCCCAGTGAATGCTGCAGTTTTATGCATTCATTGCATGTAACCAGCACTCTCATTGTTTATTGAATAAAATACAATAAAGGAGCATCAGAAGAGTCGTATGTATAATTCATTTTCAGGGCAATAAATTAAGGAGCTGTAATTTTGTCTTCTGATCAGTGACCTGAAGTACTTAATACCCAACTTAATTTTAAATTAAAAGTTTAAAACATCATCAATACTGAGTGTAGAGTCAGACAAGCAGTACATCCATTCTTTATGCAGATCACTCGAAAACAAGCTGCTTCGTTAGAACAGTTTGGCCATACCTGGTGCTGCCACTCATTTCCCAGCTTCACTTAAGCTGTGCCAATTAACACTAAGTGGGGCTTGGGTGTTCTGCACTGTTTATGATAAATACTTTAGGCAGAAGCAATAGCAAACAAAAAATAAAAAAAACCATATATTTTTTTAAAAATATACAAGTGTAGAAATTAGACAACAAACAAATATTTTTTATCATTTTATATTGAATTAGGAGGCCTTGAAAAGGTAACAAAATTGTCATTAAATTAAATATACTACTTAAATGATGGATTTTTCTCTCAAAAGCTTTTAAATTATTTATTAACATTTTAAGCAGCGCCCTAAGGGACAACAGCTAGTTGTATAATTTCAGTGTGTGTGGCATAGATAGGACTGGATAGGATATTTCAATTGGAAGGAACCTGCAACAATCATCTAGTCCAACTGCCTGACCAATTCAAGGCTGACCAAGTTAAGTGACAGACTTACTTAACACAATTTGCTATCATATACACATCTCTCTTATTGTCACGTGTATACAGGTATCTCTAAAGAACGTTATTATTTTGACAGACTTGCATACTTGGGACTCCTACTGTTCCCAAAGTCTCAATCCCTTTTAAGACAGCTGCAGGTATGGCAAATCCTCCAGCTCTTGGTAAGGTTTGTTTTCTACACTGAGGAAGCTAAGGAGGAAAAAAAGTAAAAGAAATTAAACTTTCAGTGTCTGAGGAAAATCAGACAATCTATGTCATGAGGAGTTGAACACTTTGGGAGAAATGGGGTCTCGGAGACACTAGTTTACAAATTAGTTAGGCAAAGGGGCAAATACTGCTGCAGAGCTCTTTGCCTAAGGTGACTGTGGATCCAGCATCATCCTTAGCTGCTAATGGGAAATTATGTGATTGTCGAGGACAAAAATGCCAAGTAAGGTGTGTTGGGTGACCAGTATGCTAGGTGGGAAATTCCCAAGTAGATTTCCCTATACCTACATGTATAAACTGACCACCATTGAATCAAATACAGAGAACAGATGTTGCAAAGAGTTTGTATTAGTAGCACTATTGCTTACCAGAACAGGCTGTTTTGCAGTATTCTGCCTTTCAAATAAAAATGCATATTATAGTGAAATGTCCTTCCAAATTCAGCATGCACAAAAAGACAGTCTGTATTTCTTTGCCTTCTACAACATTCATTATTTTTCATTGCTGATTCTTCTTTCAGTTTAAGTCTGAAAATCATGGCACTTTGCCAAATGCGTATTGCATCTAAATCCTTGCAGAGGTATATTCTAGCTAAATATTGAACCTGAGGTATTTTGGTGTACTTTCTTTACACAGATTATTGCTATTTGGATTCCATATGTGCCTGTGCAAACAGGTTTAGAAATAAGGGAATGAAGAGATGTGGGGCAAAACAAAGACTGTGCACATGGGGACAAATGGGGATCTAATACATCACTCAGGAGACAACAAATCGTTTTGCTTCTGGCACAGATTTTTTACTCATTTATAAAATCAATTTTCAAAAATAGCCTGAAAAATAACTAAATATGAGGATACAGCCAGGTAATGATAGCGAAGGATCTCTGCTTACAAGGTTATATAAGCCCCTTCTAAATTTTCCTGAATATCACAGGCTACACAGTTGTTTTTACTGTAAACAGCTTCCAGCCTCTGACACCATTACAAAAAAAAAATAAAAATTACTTCACTTCTACCTGTTATTACTAAATTAATCACAGCAAAATTAAAATGACAGCAGAAGATAGATTTAAGGATGCTATAGCAAACATCTGCTGGAGTCCTGCAAAAAAAACTGAGGGCCACAGAAGTAAATAGGAAGAAATAATGTTTTATGAGCTGCCTCTCAAACAGGAGATAATAATTAAGGTTGTAGAGTTATATAAAAAGATGAAATGTAGATAACATCTACACACATGTTATTCAATGACTGTTTGTGAAATTTTCTTATATGGCCATAAAAAATAAACGTGGACTCTAAAAACTCTAGCATTTCTAGTGATTCAAGAAGCATACTATAAAAACGTAAACTTAAATTATTGGTGACTGAATTTAAAATTCAGCTCAATGCCAGACTACCTAACCTTCCAGAGGCTTACACTCTGGGAGGATAAGGGGACAAGTAGGCAGGATGACACCTGCAAGGAGCAGCAAGTCGGACTTGATGATCCTTATGGGTCCCTTCCAACTCGAGATATTCTATACTCTTATATTGACCGGCTGAAATTTGTGACTCATGAAACAAAGGTTTTAATTCTCTCCTTGCTACTAGACCCCAATTCAGGGAAGCTCTTCAGTACATAGCTCCTTTCCTTCAGTAAGCATCAAAACAGGCCTTATATGGCTTCAAGAACTTACTTTAATGGGATTAAGCATATGCTAAAATGAATTGTTGCAGCAGAACCTGCATGAAGAATGCCAATACAAAAGGAGAAACCTGGATATTTCTTGAAGAGTTTTCCCTCACAAGCTTGATGTTGTCACTGTGATGGAATGAAAGGTAATTAGACTGATGAACTGAAGATCATTGAAGAACTTTCATTAACTCCTTTGTCAGTGCTACCTGCTGCACAACGCCAAGATCATCCTGCTTTGCAAATACCAATGAAGAACACTTAATGAATAGAGTATTGAGGGCAAATAGAAGGTGGAACTATTTTGAGATTTTTTTTTGCACCAAGACGTGGAACATTTGTTATTAATTCCCAATGCATATTTTTCCTTTTACGGAGTAATTGTTACCTTCCAAATTCCAACCCCTTGGTATTTCGTGTTATGCCAGAACTGAACTCTTTTTAGAAGAATTAATTCCAAAGAGATATGTACAACATTTTGCAGAAGAGTTTTCAGCAGTGAGTGTTGCTGTGACGTCTAGAGCAGGACATAAGAGAAAGAAAAAAACCCACAACAACCCTTTTCCTACTACAAGTGGTAATATGGCAATTAACTCATCAGATTTTCTTCTAACTCTACAAGGATTACTGGTAGATTTCATGGACCCTGATATATTTCAGGTGAATAATTGAAATATTTGGCCAATTATTAAACAAAAATAGAGAAAATATTCTGTAACAAAAGTTCTGGGTATGTAGACTTAAATACTGCAGTATAAATTTAAAAGTTATGAATTGGGTCTCTTACAGCATTTCACATATTTGTTTGCAACTCATTCCATTCTCCAACTCACCTTCCACATGAACTGCAATAGCTGTCAGGAAAAGTGTCTTAGGCAATATTGCTGAAATATTTTCTGTATTTATTCATAAATTATTTTTTATTAATCTAGCACCAAAATCCCAAATAATGATGGGAACTTCACTGAACTTGCCATTCCCTAAATGGCTATAACACTTACTTCTGCCAAGAGTAAGCAATGAAGGACTTACCAAAATTAAAACAAAATCCTTTGAGGGAACTGATCTTAACCATGTATTTATATTTAGGTATATAGTTAAGTGTCATTCATTATAAAGAGATATAAGCTCATAGTTAAAAAGCAAGCTCCTTCATTAAGTTCTCCTGCACTGCAAGTTTCATATGGCAACAGGCAAAACATTTGGTGGCAAGACGAAGAATCCTGAGATGATGTTGGGTTAGCATTAATTGAATACAGAACAACTACAAAACCAAAAATAGCAAAATATTCATTTAACTAATGAGTCTTGTACCTTACAGACACATTTATACTTATTTCTGGTCCTATTGCAGTTCTAATATCTGTACTTCTGACCAGTGCTAGGCATTCAGCAATGTCTTTTGACCCATTACTAAGTCAATAACTGACAGTGCCTACATAAGTATTTTTGGTTTTTAATAAATCCATAAGTGGACAAACGTCTAGACGTTTACTTCAACAGCTTCAGAAGTACTTCTAAAGAAGAATATAAAGCATCCTACAGAAAGATTTTCTCATTACTAATGTATAGGGAACTTGGGTATCATGATTTTTAGAATGTAATAAATACCTATCAGAATAAGCAAGTTATATTATTGACTTACATGGAGGGAGTCAACATGGTTGACTCACATTACATGTTGGGCTTGAACAGTTCCATCCAAGATCTGAGCCTTCATTACTAATGTAATCTATGCAGGACTATATTAAAAACAACCGGCTGTTCAATGTACCAAGAGCACCAGAACACACTACAGTCCTGTTCTTTTCTACATTGAATATGTCAAAATAATTATAAAGAAAAAAGGAAAAAAAAAAAAAACAAAAACTTTTATGACTGGATGAAAGCAATGGAATTTTTAAATAGTCAAATAAAGAGGAACGAAAAGAGCACTGACGAAAAGTTGAATGACTTTGACGAGGAAAAGCTAGATGACTGTTCTACCAGAACTTGTTTTTTGGTTTGAAAACCTATGATAAGGAAAGGAACATATTTGCATTTACTTTTTAATGCATTAATAGCATCTTAAATTTGAAGGTTTCTTCTTAAATAATCTAGTTAAAAAATAATTGGTGTTTGATGGATATGAAAACACTTTTGATTTAGCTTTCTAGCTTTACTTCTTCTAAAATTGTATAATTTGCAAAGTAATATATTTTTCTTTAATTATTATCACAACAGTAGAGTAATTTTGCTGTCTTTTCTACTGAATAATTTGATTACTATAGAAATAAGCTTTGGTTCAGCTTGCTATTGATTTGTGCATACATCCATTAAGATTTTATGGTCTGTAGTTATAAGCTGAAAGATGAGATAGTAATGTGTCCTGTGTCAAGGACAATGCAACATGGCATTGCTTTTGGAGGAATTCTGAAGAAGCATTTTGAGTTACTTTGCCAGCAAGCTAAGGAAGAGGTAGATCACTTCAGATCACATCCTGTCACAGCATACAAAGACACGGCATAAGTAACTGTACAACATATATCCTAATAATATTCTTAGAGAATTTATGAAAGTGAAAATATATTTATCTACACTAGAACTGCATAAGATTCTACATTGCAAAATAAAGGATTATTTCTTTACTAATGTCACATAGTAGTTACTAAATATACTTTTGAAAGATAATTATTTCTCATTGTACATGATATTACAGGTAATTTCAAAATTTTCTTCATTTTTGAATTCTTTCTCTGTTGTAGGAAAGTCTTGAATGTGGAGATCGATTAAAGAAATATGCACACAAACTATCATACAAGAATGTTAAAAATTAAAAAATAAAGCAAAGGTTGCAAAAAATATGATTTCTACATAATCTCGTATTTAATTCCATATGCATATTTAATACAAGCACAGGCTTAAACAACTTATTTTTATATTACCATTTCTGCACAGCTCCCTCCTCATTCATGGCATTAGACAGTTTACAGAGGAGGCGGAAGGGGGGAACAGGGGGGAGGAATCAGTATGCTTTTAACCTGATAAATCTACTTATAGTCCCAAATTTCATTTAATCCCTGCACCGGCATGAAAGCTCATGGACTGAAGGGATTTTATTTTACCAGTAAAGTCGAGTCTTTTGTTCAATTTCTTCTTCCTAGACTAGGGAAGCTGAGGTAAAAAGACAGGATTATCCATTATCCCTACCCATTTTTATCACAAAGAGACCATACCTCCATTCACAATAGGTACAGAGACAGAAATCCACTATGCCCTAATGTAACCTCACATATAAAAAGGCTGCTTATAATATTGTCGTTGTACATGAAAATGATATGAAACACCAAGAATCTCTGCAAGTCATATAATAATTTACAACACACACTGTTGTCACAACTTAAAACTGACCGAAAATTGGCTTGGAAATTATGACTAATGGATATAATAGCCTTTGTCACAGATTATGCAGAGTAGTTTTCATTAAGCATTATGTACCTTTATATAACAATATACAGTATTAATATATTTATGATTAGCTATTTCATCAAACTGCTCAGAAATATCTATTAATCTTAAGAGACCCAAGATATATATTTCTTAAGAACCTTGATAACACCTCTTTCAGTATAAGTATGGTAGAGCACTATTTACCTCAAGAAACTAAACTATTATTTAAAATGCACCTTAACTATTTCTCTGTCAAAGAAATCCCCACTTGAAGCCTGGACTGAGCCCTCCTGCAGTCAGAGAAATTCTAGAGTTTCATACTTCTCCACAGAACCTTAAGGAAGATAAAGTTCTCAAAACAAATATTCCAAACATACTGACTTGAGATTTCAGGGTGAAGACAGAGACAGCAAAAGGAACTGGTACATTGCTTTATATAACTTCCTGTGATCTCTTTGGGTAAAACACAAGCATGCAGAGCTATTAATGCAAAACATTCTTCTAAGTTATTAAAAAAAATAAACAGAAAAGTCATTTCAGATTTCATGTTGTTTAAATAGCCAGGTATATGAAAGCATACATCCACAACTACTGCATTCAGCAGATGTTGTCATCATATGCTGCAGTTTTGGAACAGAAACAAGGATTTGTATACAAGCAATAACATGCCACTCCTTGAAAGAAGGAAATGGTACTTACAAGTGGACTTACTAATACCAAGAAATATGGAAAGTCTGGTGTGTAAACATTTAAAAGCATTGCATTGTACAATAATCTGGTTTATAATATTCTTTCTAGAAAAGGAAAAATTCTAGACCTTCTATTTGACTACAGGAATAGTCGATGATATCACAATTTTATTTATCTTAAATACTATCATTCGCCAGCATGCTGCTACACATGCAAAGTCAATTAAGATACAGATTTCATCACTGGGCATTTTTTCTCATTACAGCTTTCCATGATATGAGAGGGAAAAACACAGTGAAAAACTTTGGCAACAGTCTTCTGATAAGATAGGTGTACATGCAATTTCATTGATTCACCAAGAACAGGAAAGTATGGCTACTGGGAACAAGGAGAGATGGAAGGAAGAGAAGGAGGAAAAAACAAAACCAACCCAACAAACAGAAAAAGCACAAATTGCCTTATGGTCAAAAGAATTCTGTATGCCAATTTGTGGAATAAATCAGAAACTGTTCCAACTGCCATCCTTATTAAACTCAATCATTTTCTGCACAATTTGCAGTATCGATTTGACTAGAGATACACAACTCAGTTTCAAATGGTAGTAAAGTTGCAGTGCAGGTTTTATCTGCTACAGGTAACATACTCCAATATTAAAACAAATAGCATATTACATTTAAAGTAAGAGCATCTGCTGGAAGTACATCACAGAACAACAGATGTTGCTACATCAAATAACTATCAATCTTACGCTGATCTAATGGCACCGACACGGCATTCAAAAAACAGCTGGACAAGGGAGGACACACCCATCCCAATGTTATTTATGAAAGAGCTCTTGGTGATTTCTGCTTTAGTTAAGAAATCTTGAAATCTCTGGACACCTCACCACACCTTACCTTTAAAAAGCCATTTAGATTCATCACAGCATTCTGTCTACCAATAAAGGATTTATGCTGTTTATTTGCCTTTGTATAACTGTAGGATTTTATGTATTCCAGTATTCAACAGTCCAGATACTGGCAACAAAAAACATTCTCAGTTACTGACATGTGAATAGAGCATTATCAAGGACACACCAGCACTACCATTCTTTTTAAAATTGCATCCCATCTTTAAAACACAATCAATGAAAGAAAGACTTCTATAAATGTTCTGATTGTTTTCAAGATGCTGTACACTACTATTGCTGGAAAGCTACCAGATCCATGACTTCAAAACTACAGATTATTTGTTAAGGGAAAAATAGGTGTCAATTTTAATTAAATTTTCTAGGAAAATCTTAGCAAGCTGTAGGTGACAGACATCCTAGTACTGAGTCTGGCTGAAGCTACTGCTGATTGCTTAAAAACAAGGAATCTATTGTGTTTTACTTCAATAACCAGGTTGATAAATGAGGTTCAGTTTCCTATTCAAAATGCATGACTCCTACAGGAGTCATATCCATAAATCTTGAGTAACACAGAGGATGTAAAAGGGCTGTTTGTTTTGTTTGTTTAAAATTGTCTATACTCAACATGAACTCATAATCAAAGAAGAAAATAAAGCTGGATAAAGACTTGATTGTGCACTGAAAACACAAAGGAACAAAACAAAGAATCTGGTAATATTTTTTTTAACTGTTCTTTTTTGTTTGCTTTGTGGTAATACAAAATCTTTGGGTGCCGAGCACATTAGTCTAGCTAACATTGCAAGTTGCGCCAATATCATCTTTTAGCAAAATGTTGACCTATGTATACTATCTACAAGTAGAGGTGAGTATGGTGTATCCTTCTGGCACACTGGTACTTCTGGACCTTTCTACTTTAATCTCTAATTTTGTGAACTACCTGTGCAGCTCCATACTTTTTTTACTGTCTCCATAAAACTATTTTTTTAAACGTTTTTTCTTTATTTTTTTAAATCACTCCACAAATGACCATATTGTTGTCTTAGTCTTACTTTGCAAAGTTATAGACATACAAAATACATCCAGTATGGTAACAACATAAATTAAATAGTTTTCACAGAAGAAAAGTAGAGCATACCTAATAAGACTATAGCATAGAAGGTAATTCTTTCTATTAGGTCTTCAACGTTTGCCAAAGTTTTGCTAGAGATGGCTACTTTTCCTTTGGAAACCGAATCTATTACTGATTGGGCCATTTTTCATATGCAAGAGAATCTGGTACCCACATACACACAAACACACAATTGTAGTCCCATCATAGTCTTCAGATACCTGAAATCTGTTACCTTGATGTAGTCTGATTATAGTGAGAAACCTGATATTCTCTTACCTAGAACACAAAAAAGAAATTGCATTAGATTAATTCATAGCAATATTCAAATGATACATTTAACAAGTTAAGAATGAGCTGTGTACAACCAGCAAATTAGGTAAACTATTTAGTTGTGAAATGGTCTTTAGTATTAATACAGTTCAAGAGGATTGACAGCAAGTTCTACCACAGCTTTGTAATTTCTTCTCTTTGGATGACTATAAACCGAATCTTTTCAGTCAAGTAAGGTCAAAAGTCAAATCTTGCAACAAAAATCCAAGATCCATGTTTGTATATATCTTGGTATGATTCTAGTTTTTGTCTTTCAAACTTTGTCCAGTGTGCATGTGACAGCACTTCTACAAGTGGACACATATATATTTCTTGAAAAGTGTAAACTCAAAGGTAGTTTTTGTACTCCTCACTCTACACCGGTTTTTGTTTAATGGTATTACATAAACGCTTTGGTGTCATTTTGTCTTCCACTTTCTTTTCCAATAGCCAGCCAACAATGACAAATGTATCATGAGATATTTTTTCTTTTGCAGTATAAAGTGTCTTGAAGCTCAAAGAATGTCTGAAGTGGTGGCACCTTCTGGTTATAAAGTGTATAAATTCAGAAATTTGTATGTTTCCAAACATTCTATCCTTTAAGTGGCACACATTCTTGGAAGCAAAGGCACTTTAATGATGCAAACACAGGAACTATGAACTTTCAACTGTTTGACCTGTGGAATGTATGGATTCCTGGAACAACTGAAAATTTGTTCCTACAAGCTGTTCAACACCTATGTTGATTACTGGGACCTCAATCAAGACTAAAAAATTGTTCACTTTTAACTAGTTTGCTTTATGAAAAAAAAATAAAACAAATTATTCCTTAATTTAGAGCTGTAGGCATAAATCACCAAGGCTCACTGTGCTAGAATTTACATTTTTGTGAGAGAGGGATTGGAAAATACCAACAAATTATAAAGGTCCATCATACTTAGGATTTTGCTACAACTTGCATGAAATCGTAGAGAAGTTTTGAACTTAGTTCAGCTTTTCATGAGCAACACAGCAAGAGTTAATATATGAACAGCCAGCTAAGTATGTCTTCAAGACACAAATGCTTATAATTTGAAATCTACCACCACAATGTCTCTTTTTTCAGGTCCATCATGGTTTGTTAGGAAAGCTACTTCATTTTTCTTGTCATTAATATCGTCATTACCCCTCAAATTTAAACCAACTTCACTGATGCTATGAAAGCCTGTCCAGCTATGACTGTCTTGCTGCTGGTAATCTTCAGTTCTTTTCACCTCTTTCCTTCCCCCATTATGTAGAGTCTCTGCTTACTGGCAAGTATCCGGTATGTTCTAACAAGCCACCATTACAGGAGCTATCTAACATTGACCAACTGCTTAGTCTAAAGGCTTTTAGTACTTTCCTGTCCAACAGCATATGACAGAAGTTTTCTTAACTACCCTGAGAAATTAATAACATGCAGTACCATCGTTCAAGATCACATAGACAGTGTGGAGACTACACGGACTCAGATATAAAAACACTTTGATCATATATACGCAGTTTTCCAAATTACATGACCTCTGTGCCCCAAAGGAAAGCCAGCATGGTCTGGAAGGAAAAGCAAGTGGGTCAGCAATACACTTCGTGTAGCCCAGGGTAGGACTGCAAGGTCCCCTGGATGCCTTATTCAGTTTCTCTCTTCTTGAAACTTTTGGGTTCTCCCTCATATACCCCAGGAGTCTCTTATATAACCCTAAAATCTCTCCCTCACATCGCCAAGAGCATCTTCCAGAGTGTCTACTTGGCATGTCTACTAGGAGCCTCTTCTGCCACTAATAGCTGTCATTTTTTATTCAGCATGTCTGAGCAGGTGCACCATGGACTCCCTGACTGGATAAAGTTTTGGCAAATCATGGAATGTTTACCCCGGTTTCAGAGCCAGGTGGGTCTGGCACAGGGCAGTGCACTGCCTCCTTCTGCACAGGTTACCAGTGCAAGTCCCCTACCACTCACTCAGTCACATCCAACACATTGCACCCCAAACCTCTATGAAAAACATTTTAAGAACTGTTTGAACATATTTTCATTATAAAGTCTACTTTTGACATTATCACAATGTTAATATATATTTATTAAACTCTGCCCTTGACTCTGGGGCCAAATAACAGCAATTAACAATGTATGAGGTCTATACATGCTCAGATTACAAAAGTTAACATCATCCCAGTCCAGTATCATTTTGTTTCAAGTTTGCACTGCAGCTGGAACACATTTGGTACCATCCTTCTGACTCTGCCATCCCCACCACACCAGCCTCACAACTGTTCCTTTTTCCCTGGTAGCCATTCTCAGATTGCAGCCTCTCAGCATGGCAGGGGATGAAGGGGAAGAAGACACCTCAGCAGGCCTCACCACCCTGTCCCATTCTCACCCCCAGACCCTGAGGGCAATCCATCTGCTCTCTTCCTCCTGTTCTTTAGTAACTGCAGGGGGGATTCTCCTACTCTGCAAGAAGTCCCCACCATCCTGGGAGGAGGAAAAATCAGAGGTCCCCAGAGCCTTGATCTCCAACTGGGAGGAATTTCATTATTTCACAGGATGTACTTATCTCCCTCAAGTTTCTGCACTTTTTTCACCACAACTCAAGGCACAACCCCACATTCAGGCCTTCCACCCAGGGACCAGATGGTTGGTTGTTTCTGGTTTAGGTTTTTTTTTTTTTTCCTCCTTTCTATTCCCCTTTATTTCTGCACCACAAAATTTTGCTAAGTCTTGTCCACACCCTCACCGTTTTCACTTTGGGGCCTCACCAACAGGCTTGGCCTCACCTTGAGATCCACCAAGGCCCAGGACAATGGCTGCTGCACGCCCTTGTTGCAGCCCTGACCCAAGGGCCTAATGCCACCTTACAACTGAAGAGTGGGGAAGCTCAGCCTCCTCCTACCCTGTCACCCATCTCAGGATGGGGAAGAACTCTGATATCAATAAGCCATTGTTCTGTCAATATGAAACAGAGATCCCATTTAGAAAATCACCTATCAAAAAAAAAACCCAAGAAAAAAAGAGGGGAGGGTCTACTGTTCACCTTGCTGTTAGACCTAAATACTGCCACGGGATTTCAAAACAAAGGATTCAGGCAGTAGTGTTGGTTTCAGACCAGCGAGGAGGCTGGTTGAGGGTACCCAGGCACTGGCCACACCAGCCCTTCTGTGGTCCTGGGCCAGAATCACCAATATACCCAACAAGCACATGTCAGGGACCATTTTTTCCAGTGCCAGCAACTGTATATCTGCTTCTTTTTCCCCACAGAATTCCTTCACACTCTGTTTATGTGGACATGCGCTGACCCAGAACTTCTTGGTGACATTCCCTGCTCTAAACCTCAATCACTTAAAAGCTGTTTTCTGTTTTCTTTTTAAACTGGATCATTTAGACAGATCTGGGTTAGTTTCTGGTAACAGCAATGCTTGAAATGGCACAACAGAGTATGATAAACCTCATCAGGGAAAGGAAACAAGCTTTGCTAGCAGAGGAACTCAACCTTTCCTTTAACCTAATTGTGTTTACCCATTAGGCAACGTAACTTTCTCAGTGAATGGCTGTGAGACAGCGAAGCTATTTTTTTGCCTCTCCTGTTATTGAAACCTGTGTAACAGAGCTTTCTTTAAAACCACTTTTTTCCCCCCACTCCTTATGTTGAGTTCATAATTTCTTAGTAACCACGAAAGGACTAAGTATTAGCTCTCAGGATACATAAGAACTAACCTATGCATATTTCTTTTCTGAAGATATTTTTTTAACATTTTCCTTGCTAATTGTGACTAACAGGTCAGGGAGTGATGGACTTTGAAACAAGAAAAAAAAAACCAAACAAAAACTCCCAATGGTAAATGGTTTCTAGTGTTTGTTTCTGTGACTTTATTTTAGAGGGATGCTGTTTGGCTTTACCCACATAACTTCCAGTAAGGGGTTTATTACACAGGTACACATGGTCCCGGAGATTTCTGCAAAGCATTGATGATAACTTCTTGACAGGTGGTGAACCAACAAGGAGAGGTGCTCTGCGGGACCTTGTACTAACAAACAAAGAAGGTCTGGTTGGAGATGTGAAGGTCAGGGGTAGCCTAACAGTACTGTGATCATGAGATGGTAGATTTCAGGATCCTGCAAGGAAGAAGTATGCCAAAAAGCAGATTTACAACCCTGGACTGGAGAGCTGATTTTGGCCTCTTCAAAGACCTACTTCGAGTAAACCCCTGGGCTAAGGCTCTAGAAGAAAAGAGGGTGCAAGAGAGATGGCTAATACTTAAGAAACACTTAGTCAAAGTTCAAGATTGGTGTACCTCTAAGAGCAAGAGTCAGGCAAGGAAGCAGAAAAGCTGCATGGATGAGCAAGGAGCTTCTGGAAAAGCTCAGATGGAAGAAGGACGTTGAAAGAATGTGGAAAAAAGGACTGCTCACTTGGGAAGAGTACAGGAGCGCTGTCTGAGTATGCAGGGATGCAATGAGGAAGGCTAAGGCCCACTGGTAATTAAAACCCGCAAGAGATGTCAAGGACAATAAGAAGGGCTTCTTTAAGTACATCAGCAGTAAAAAGAAAACTAGGGAAATTGTTGGCCTGGTGCAGGAGAGGGTGGCTGCTGAAGTGGTTGTCCTGGTGACTAAAATGCAGAGAAGGCAGAGCTACTGAATACTGCCTTTGTTTCAGACTTTACTGCTAATGCCAGCCCTCAAGAACCCCAGACCCTGGAGGCAGAAGAGTACCTCGGGTAAGCAATACTCTCCCTCGATTGCAGAGGATCAGTTTAGAGATCATTTAGGCAAACTTGACATCCACAAATCCATGGGCCCTGATGGGATGCACCCATGAGTGCTGAGGGAACTGTCAGAGGTTATTGGAAAGCTGTTCTCCATTATATTTGATTAGTTGTGGAGAACAGGAGAGGTGCCTGAGGACTGAAGGAAAGCTAATGTCACTCCAGTCTTTAAAAAGGGCAAGAAGGAGCACTCAGGAAAATACAGGCCAGTCAGCGTCACCTCCATCCCTAAAAAGGTGATGGAACAGCTCATCCTGGATGTCATCTCTAAGCATGTAGAAAAAAAAAATAAAAAAATTAAGATCAGGAGTGGTCACCATGGATTCACCAATGGGAAATCACACTTGACCAATGTGATAGCCTTCTACAATAGCATGAGACTGGCTGGGTGGGTGAGGGGAAAGCAGTGGATGTTTACCTTGACTTCAGCAAGGCTTTTGACACTGTCTCCCATAACATCTTCATAGGTAAGTTTACGAAGTGCGGGTTAGATGAGAGGACAGTGAGGTGGATTGAGATCTGGCTGCGTGGCAGAGCTCAGAGGGTTGTGATCAGTGGCGCAGAGTCCAGTTGTAATCTTGTAACAAGTGGTGTTCGACAAGGGACAGTACTGGGTCCAGTCTTGTTTGATATATTCAGCAACAACCTAGATGAGAAAATATAATGTACCCTCAGCAAGTTTGCTGATGATACAAAACTGGGAGGAGTGGATGACACACCAGAAGACTGTGCTGCCATACAGCAAGACCTGGACAGGCAAGAAAGTTGGGCAGAGAGGAACTTGATGAAATTCAGAAAGGGAAAGTGTAGGGTGCTCTACCTAGGGAAGAATAATCCCACACACCAGTGCAGATTAGAGGCTGACCTTCTGGAAAGCAGCTCGGCAGAGACCTTTGAGTCCTGGTGGACAAGTCATGAGCCAGCAACGTCCCCTTGTGGCCAAGAAGCCAAATAGACTCCCGGGGTGCATTAACAAGAATGTGGCCAGCAGATTCAGGAAGGTCATCCTCCCCTTTTACTTCGCCCTGGTAAGGCCCCATCTGGACTACCATGTCCATTTCAAGAAGGACAGAGAACTACTGGAAAGAGTCTAGTAGAAGGCTACAAATACAGTCCAAGGACTGGAGCACCACTCTTATAGAGAGAGGCTGAGAAACTTGGGTCTGTTTAGCCTGGAGGGGAGAAGACTAGGAGGGGACCCCATCAGTGCTTATAAATATCTACAGGAAGAGTGTCAAGAAGATGAGGTCAGACTGTTCTCAGGGGTGCCTGGTGACAGGACATGGTGCAACAGACACAAGCTGGAACACAGGAAGTTCTCTCTGAACATGAGGAAAAACTTTACTTTGATGGTGACAGACAGTGGAACAGGCTGCCCAGAGAGGTTGTGGAGTCTCCTCTGAGGATATTCAAAACATGCCTGGACATATTCCTGTCCAGCCTGCTGTATGTGAACTTGCTTTGGCAGGGGGGGTTGGACAAGATGATCTCCAGAGATCCCTTCCAACCTCTGCCATTCTGTGATTCTGTAATTATAGAATATACTGGCAAAAATATAAACAACTATTTCTTTTAAGTAACAAAGGATTTACATTTTTAAATGTTTATGTTTTATTTAGAGGTTGCTAAGTGCTTTGAAGAGGGAATAAAGAAGTGTTATAATCTGAAAATATTTCAAGTTAAAAAATCTGGAATATTTCTTTTTATTTCATGACTGAAATAAATCCAGCAAAGTGACAATGACTGTGAAACATGGTCATTGCTGGAATATACAGATGTAATCTTCTGTCATCATACTTGGCCACCCTACTACAAACTCTTTAAATTCATTATGCTAAATCCACTAATGCTCATGATGATGAAGAAGTAAAGGTATCTTTGTTCTTTCCAAAATAACTTTTCTAAATTTGTAAAAATCCTGGCATTGTAGATCCCAAACTGCTTGAGGTTGCTATCTACAAGATAAAACGAAAATTGCTATTTGTATCCTATACAGTCCTAGAATTTAATTGCCAGAAATGCCTGTGTTCCACCAAGCTTTTCGAGCACATCATCCCCCTTTCAACAGCACCAAAACCTCCCCAGCAATAGCTCTACCAGCAGTGTGTTAACACTAGTCTAGTACCTTTCTTAGCCCCAGCTGCCCATGCTGGTGACATGCTGGAAGCTGCTGTGAGCCAAAAGGAACTTCCATGTTGGAGGCCCATCAGGACAAGCAGAGCAAGTTCTAAAAAGGGAAGACTGTCACCTAACAGCCCTGCTACTATAAGCATCATCACAGTTCTATACCTCTTCTCTATTCAAACAGTGGTCATATCATTCATCTGAGACATAAAATATAGGAGGAATACTCTTTCTGTCATATCCCTTCTACACTTCCTTTTCTAATCTTCCTATCAAACTGCAGAATCAAAAACGTGTTTGTCTTGGCCATTAATAAAAACAGAACAATACACATAAATCCTATCACAACTGTAGCCATCAGCTCTCTTTCTTTCTTGCTGCATGAGAGGAATTTTAAAATGTTTTTTACAAAAGAGAAACAGATTTTGAGAGTGTATGCAGGGATATATTGCTTGGATATGAAATACCAAAACACTTGGAGTTTTTAGTAGCCAGTACATATTTTATAGAAAGAAAATAATTGAAGCATGGGACAGATTATTATATCCTATGTTTTCAGCTGAGAATCTGAACAGCAGATGTTGGTGAGCAACAAGCAATTTAGACATAATAATTAGTAAGTACTTTAATGTGGGATAAAAAAAATGGTACTGACATGTTCCGAGTTGACACAGTCAAAAGGAGCAAAGAAAACTAGACCGAAGAAGAATTCTGTGTAACAGACTGAAGTAACAGGAAGTAGCATGAGAACAGAGCTTCACTGCAGATTTCTATAAAGGATTGGAGTTCATTTCCATACAATTTAAAGATATTAGAGCTTCACAAGTGAGATATAAATTAGAAGGTAAAGGCTCTATGATCTCTCATCCAGGAATAAGCTGAGACCAATAAATATTCAACCAGTTAGCAATAAATAGAAGTATGGCACGGCACAGTATAAATTAGCACTTTTTAAGAAAGAGATACATTGTTCTTGAAGCTCAGTTGGGAAAACCCATTATAAGATACTCCACAGTAACCAAAACAAAACATCTTTTTTAGTTGTGATAGCTACTGATTATGCATATCATAAGTATGATAAATAATGAGCTACTCTAAATTATTTAAGATCTTAAAACTGGTGATTTTATATATTAAATGTTAGCATACTCCTCCTAAATGTCTTACTATGTATTAGTCCTTTGAGCTCAAACCCAGAAGACAAAAAATAAATATTTGTATTTTCACAACAGTTATACAGACTGCATAGGTCCCAGACTTGCTCATAGTTCTCTGTCTAATCAGACTTGCTTGTATCATATGAATCCTCCTTGAGCTCGACTTTGGGTTG
Source organism: Nycticryphes semicollaris (assembly GCA_013400055.1). Classification (NCBI taxonomy): domain Eukaryota; kingdom Metazoa; phylum Chordata; class Aves; order Charadriiformes; family Rostratulidae; genus Nycticryphes; species Nycticryphes semicollaris. The sequence continues at coordinate 801,789 of VXBJ01004002.1, read as the reverse complement.
ACTTTGAAGTTTATGAGCTGAAAAGCAGCTAAATTAAGCAGAACAAAACAAGCAAATGACAGCTAAAGAAGCATTAGACCCAAGTCTATCCATTCAATTAATTTGCAGTTTTACTCACTCTTCTGTTTAACTGCTTTGTCAAAATTTTGACAGAAGTACCATATGACTGAGTCTATGATATGCACAAAACCAAGTTAAATATCTGAAATAAAGACAAAATAGCTAATTCTGCACAACCAGATACAGTAAAGAATAAAAAATGTACACATTTGCTCTTTACTGGCTTTTTTTACGTTATAAGAAAAAATAAAATTAAGACTGATAATGAGGCAGTAAAATATTCAAGAACTGCAATAAGAAGCAAATGTATGAATTAGAAAAGCCTTCAAGGGAAAACATGAGACTCACAGGATACTGACAAGTCTCATTATAATATCTCATAGAATGCATCAACCCAAATAACGTATGAACTCATTTAAGATATTAAGTCAGCCCCAAACAGGACACAGTGCTGTTTCAGTCAGGTCCAGCAGCTCATCTTCAATTATTTCAAACCACCCCCATTTGCCTTCTAAACCTTTCAACCCATTTTTCCACTATAAACATTGTGTAAGATGTACATCGATCAACTAAGAATACCAAACAAAGATTGCTATAAAGACTACAGAACCCTTTTGTTATCAGACAGGGTTTTTTTAAATTATTATGAGTATGTAAATTCTCAGTAAAAATATTACCTACTGTAGCTGCACTTCTCTAACAGAAGAATGTGAAAATCCACTTCGCGCTTCACAAAGCTAGCCATGACAAAAGCAAAAGCAGTAAGATGAAGTGTGCTAACTAAATTGAAAGAAAATTATCAATAGACCTTTAGAAGTACATTGATATAGAAGAGCACCAATCAGTCTTGAGTCCCATAGCGACAAATANCCCCCCCCCCCCCCCCCGAAAAATAGAGCACAATGTCTATCTAGGGTGCATTGTAAATTTACACAGGGCAGGAAGAACACACAGCCCTACTTCTGCAGCTCTATTACCACTGGCAGAGTGAATCTACTCCGTATATCTGTCTTTCACCTCCCTAAAGCAAAAACAAAGAAAGAACAAGAAAGCGGTTTGTGTCTTCTTTTTGTATCTGCTTTAGTAAAAACATTCTATTTAAGACTCCACAGAGGCACTTAGTGCTGTGGAGAGATTCTTTCAATAATCAAACTAATTTAGTAAAAAATAAAGCTTATAATTTTGTCAAAAAATACTGCTCCAGTATGTTAGCTATGTTGCTGCCTCTAGCACAACTTAACAGTCTCTGCCACCTGCTACATTGATGTGACTATGTATACTGCACTTCAGACACAAAAGTAAAGAGCTTGAACTAAAGAACTTCTTATAAACCCATCCGGCACTAATCTTTTCAGAGGCATTGTATTTGTACCAGGTCTTGACATATACTTATGGGGACAATAAAATATGTCTCTTGACCCAAATATAGTCCCACTTCTGTTTTCTAAATCATCAAAACGCTAGAACAATTCAAAGAAAACAACGAGGAAAGTTGTTTTATATCAGCAATGTTACTCCCAAGATAGCTGACAACATATTCTGTTAATTTTATTTATGTTGATGTGATCAAGGTGATTAAAATATGCTGAGCGCTTCATGAACGTAATATTACAAAGCACATGCAATAACAAAATCTTATTTTCCACAATTTAATTTTAAGTACTGACAGAAGTAATTCTTCTTTAGAAAATGATTTTCTGACAAGTTTTGAAAGCTCTGACGCAGATGTACTTATCTGTCCTCTAAAGCCAAGATAAACAACAGCACAAGCTTTTTTGCATGCATGGTTGATTTTCAAATCATGCTTTGAAACAAAGTAATAATTATATATAACTAGAAACCTAGAAGAAATATAGAAAAATCCCCCTAATTCACACTACTGACTGGAAAACCATTGCCAATGCCTAAAGATCAGAAGAGCACTAAAAATACATTTACAAAATCCCAAACTACTTTGATATATGCATCACAAAAAAAAAAAAATCTATTTAGAGTTTGACTTAGGCTTAATTTCCATTACTTACAACAATACACAATTAATGTACTATGCCACTGCCTTGGAAGAAGTGTTAGCGGAAATCAGAACCATATATATTTTTCTCAAGGACTAAAAAAAAAAATAGTTGAGAGTATTTTAAAAGCATATGTCAAGTTTAAAAAAGAAGGAAAAAACCAAAAAAACTGGGCCAAACCAAAACATCTCATGTTTCCCAAAATACTGAGATTTTTCTCCATCCAAATTTTGCTCTTGTTCTCTTACATAGATTTTGTGTCCTGACAAGAAGGCTTGTAGCCTTGTCTCTCAAAGTCAGAAGGACCAGATGCAGAGTCAATTGCAATTTGGGTTAACAACCTAATGTACATGTTTACAGATATTAGTAATCAAAAGCTTATTTGTTAACTCTAAACTCTGGAGTGGGATTTCTACTATTTTCATTGTAAGGTGGGCAGATCACAGAATTACAGGTTAGGACAGCTCTGATACACTGGCTAAAAAATCATATATTAGGTGCTATGCCACAAGGTTCTTTTGAAATAATGCAGAAATTTAAATATTGTGTCTCACTTATAATATTTTACAACACTGAAGAAAAAAAATTAGAAATGGAAGCTAAAAAGTCAGAATATTATTCTACATTACACATTATACCTTAAGCTTATTGTAATTGCAAGCACCTGGGGAAAAAACCAAAACCATGAGAAAATGTGTGTGCTAGATCTATAGGCATGGATTAAGATGCTATATCAAGACAAAAAAAAAAAAACAAACCCAAAACCCTCAAACAAATATAAAACAAAACCAAACAAAATCCCCACAAAAAAAAACAAAAACCAACCAAAAAACCACCACCAACAACAAAAACCCACCACCATAGAGAAGTTGTGGTGAGTTGACCTTAGCTGCCTACCAGACATCCACACAGCTGCTCTTACACCCCTTCCTCACAGTGGGGCTCAGCCATGCCCTGCAGTGGGTCCGTCGGAGCCAGCTGGAATCAGCTGTGTTCAGCTTGGTGCAGCCAAGGCTGCTCCACACAGACACCGCCCAGCAGCACCCCCTGACAGCCCAGGCTGGGGTACACGGTCACAAGCCAGCTTCGTAACCACGACTGTCAAGGCCACAAAATTCACTGAGAAAGCTGGACAAAAAGATCAGTTGTAATTTGTCACTGGGCAAATGTGGCCCATCTCAATTTCTCTGTACTCAAGGCAAGTACTCTAAGTTACTGCTGTGACTGGTCCTGCAGCATGGAAAAAGGCTAAAGCTTGTAACTTCTAAAACATTTCACTTTAAGTAGACCTTTTTATTTTAACTGAGTCAATTATAAAACTATGTGTATGTGAAATTTCTGTCAAAAACATTAAACAGACAAAAGAAGAAGTTATACTACAGGGGACATGAGAAGTTTTTGTTATTGACATACACAATAATTGATTAGGTTTCTCATCTTCTGTTGCTAGAAATTCTGATGTATTCCATTTAGGATTACTAGTTAGCTTTCATTTCCTTTCAACTTTTGCCTCTGGATAAGCTCAACTATTCCCAAGAAGAAACACTGATCAAGTACATTTGTCATGCGAGCAAGTATAATAAGGTAATTCATCATAGTCTGTCAGAGTCTTATTTCAGGAAGACTGCTGCATTTTTATCCTTACTTAAAAATCTGCTGTCACTCCTGCTAAAAATTTTGGTAGACACTTAGGACATGTTTAAAAGCCCTTCCAAACTGATAGTGGCAGATAATTAAGTTATCAGCTATCAAAGCCCTTTTTAACTCTCTGCAATGCTTATGACACCATGAACCTTTCTGGTGGGTTTAATCTGACCTGTTCACAGCGTGCGATCCCTTGTTCCTTCCCTTTTTCCTTCTTAATGGTAGCCAGTGACCAATGTAATTCACCACTTCACATGAAGCTCTTCTGGTGAGACTAATTGAGCAATTTTGTTTTCTTTTCAAGGCTTGAACTTAACCGCATCCTGCAATCCATTCTTCAGCACTGCAGTGGCAAAAGAGTTACTTGAAGGCAAGACAAGCTAGATTTTAGGTTTCCAAACAGAAAAATAAAACAACACTGGCTCGGAGTTGTGCGTGGGTGAAGGTGGGAGCTGTTATTTAGGCTGTCAGTAATGCTTAACTTTTTTGTATATTTTTCCAGTCAAAGTTGAACATTTTGTTTGTGCAGGATTCACACTTTACCAGCTGTTGGGTGCAAAATTTCTTGTGTATTTTCTCTTCATTACTCTGTGAATATAACTATTCTCTTTCAAAAAACTTCTGCTTTTTGTTCATAAAAAAAAAAGTAGGGCATGCAGTTTTAGCACTGGTGAACAGACTCACAAATGGAAACACACTGAGTGAAAAAAAAAAAACCAAAAAACAACACTAGGGAAGAAGGAGGTTCTATTTTCATCTTCCAGAACAGTATTAACAATACCAAGGAGAAGATTAACTCAATCTTGCACATCTATTGCTTCATATAAAAACACAAACAGGGAATAGATTTAATCCTTGTGCCTCGCCCATCAGGACCTTTTATCTGTGGCTTTTCAATATAGCAATGCAAGCCTAATGACAAAGTGATCTCAAAACTCTAGAATCAATTTCCACTTCAGTCACTGCTGTCAACAAGGCAGGGAGAGAATTTAGATCTGATAAGCAAAATTAAAAGTAACACCAGTTAAACCCACCAGTAGAAACATACAGTAGATGGTTAGCAATACTATGGAGCCCGTGTGTAATTGGTTTATTAACAGCATTTCGTTTATGAAAAACAAAGCAGAATACCACAAGATTTATCCTGAAGCAAGGTTTCATCAAGTGTGAAAGATGGGGATTCAGCATCAGAAAATAAATGAGCACTATTGCTAACATCGTGGAAAAGGGAAAGAGCCCTGATAACTTGAGATGAAGGAAAGACTATTCAGTGAAATAATTTGACTTCTGTTAATAGGTCTTTTGCAGGTTTCAAATGAAAGTGGCATATTAGAAGACAAGATAACCAAGAAACCAAGTCAGTCTGCAAAATACCTCACCTTCCAACCACTGTTTGCATATTTCTCATATGGAAGAAATGAAGTTAATTTGAAGATCACAGAAATAGACTCATAAAGGCAAATATTCTCATGTACGTGGAAGTAAGAACATTTGTAATAATTTAACTTGGATCTAGAGTTTCTAAAGTTTGGCCACTGAGAATATGTGAGGAAAGGCAGGTTCAGAGATTGAAGAAAATATTTTCAAAATCAAGACTTAATTTCTACTGTGCTTAGTCTTTGTTTCTAGTCTTTTTACATAGATCACACACAGGGTCACTTCTAATTGTGGCTAAAAAGTTATAGAAACAAGATTTGTAGTCAAGGTTGTGAGGGAATTTCCCATTGAAGAATGAAGATTATATCGACAATATTAATTCCAAATCAATATAAAATATAACTAGATCATTCAGCATTTACAGTTTGAGAGATAAACATTTTACTTCAGAGCATCAGCACAACTTATTATTTTGGGCCATATATTTTACCTTGTTCAGTCTCCTTCCCCTGAAGCAGTAGTAAAATATGAGAATAAGCCCCTTGGTTAGAATTTATCTGGTGGAGAAGAACACAGCTGAGACAAATCTGCACAATCAGCCAGTGTGATGAGGTGCTCTCCACAATTAATTTCAACACCATTCTCTTTTGGCCACACAGCAAGTGTGAAAAAGAGAGCTGCTTATGGCTGATGTATACATTTTACAGATTACTTAAGAACGGTACTGTGACTGTCTGGCTGTCCAACTCTCATATGGTAAGTTTTGCCCCTCCATTGTCCATGTTCTCCCTCCACAAGCTCCACAGCTAGACAACTGCTTGCTCACTGTGTCAGCAAGACAAACAGGTCTGCCAGACAAGGAGCTCTTCTAAAAACTTTGGCTGTAAGTCACAGACCTTCTGGTTACAGCTCTTTGCCATCAAATGCACTGGCATACTTCCCATCCCAGCCCGTTCACCAGGGGAGGTACAAATGAAAGCAGCCTCTGAGTAAGTGCAAATGGCCATAGCCCAGCATATCCATCAAAAAATGGCAGAAACTCATTGTCAGTTCAGAGGGTTTTGATTAGTTGGTTTTTAATAATCTGGTTGTTCTTACCAGTCACAAGGCAGCACTACAAAACAGAATCAATAATTTTGGGAAGAGATTTCAAAAGACTCAAAGAAGAGCTGACTGTTCATATTCCACTTGAAGACAATATCTTATTCTAATTTATTCATATTCTGAAAAGAAAATCTATTGTCTACTGTATTGTAACTATTTAGTATTAAATGAAACCTTACTACTCATATGGCCGTTATGAAAATTTGTCAAGACTCTAATGAAGGCAAAACTGCTGGAGTACATACAGTAAGTCAGAACTGCAAAGAAGCCCAATTTATGTTTTCAAATAATATTAATTTTTGGTATAAAAGCCGAATGAACATTATAGCAGAGCCAAGCGTAGTTCTTATTGCCAAAGGGACCTGGGGACCATGACAACAAATTTCAGGATGCTGGATTTTAAACTGGAGGCACTCATCTTAAAACAATCGTTCTGTTCAGGGAGTTATAAAGACAGCTTAAACAATGTAAGGCCATAAAACGTTTGACCTCTTTCCCACAAATCAATAAATCAGGGTGCCAAAGAAGCTCAATACTATCAAACTGGTGAAAGTATAAGGCTGATGAGAAGGACTCCAAATACGGCTGGGAAGCATTTAATTTCAGATTTCCAGGGGGAATTCTTGATATGATGTAGACTGAATTCCTACCCAACATTTCTCTGTGTGTGGCCATCATTAGTTATAATTATTTCTGACATTTTGTCTATTATACTGGATCCTTGGAGAAAAGTAATGAGTCTCCGCATGTGAAAGGTGAAAAGAATGAAGATCATATTAAGATACCAGAAATAATTAAACCACATGATCTTACTAACTATAAAACCCTTAAAGGATCCCATTAAACCCCTTGCAACTACCAGTCTGACTACAGAAATCTCCTCATTAGCTATAAAAGCCAACAAGCAGCATCTTAATTCTGGCATTTCAATTTCATTAGTTGATTGTGTATGCTTGCTTCAGATTTAATATCAGCAATTGTCAATTGTCTGATAATAATGAGTATGTCAGCAACAGACAATTAACGAGGGCTACTTACCTGAGGAGCTCAGCCCAGTCATTTCCTAACTGTTTCTTTTTGAGTGGTTGGGAAAGTAGTTTGTTAAAGATATCTTTAACCTTCTCTGAAGGTCGTATTTGTACTGTAATAAAACTTATTCAGCTTTTGGAAAGAATATAGCAATCAGTTCAAATCAAAAGCTTTGGAAAGTACAAATTACATTCTCTCCCTTCCCAGCTTACTGGGAGAAACACTGTGTGATAGTCTCACGAAAAATTAAGCAAAGAAGTCTAACAGTCTGTACTTTCTTATCTTAATAGAATTTTACAACAGCAATGAATGTTTCAGAAATACTACTAAGGAGAAAAGCTAATTGGCAGAGATTATAAATTATATTTCCATATTCAGCAAAATAAGTACAAGATAATTTATTGTTATATTTGAAACTATAACTCAGTGGGTAGAGGCAGAAGACTGCAAAAATAATTTAAAATACTTTTCCTCAGAGAAATATTGTTTTATGAAATATTAACATATCAATACTTTTCATAAAAAACACTGATACATTAAAATAGTCTATTTTCTCCCTTTTTCTACACATAACACATTTACTAAGCAATGTTATGGATATACCCACCCTCCTATATATACAAAATAATTTAAAATATGCTAATATGTACTCAGATTTCTACTTTACGAACTAAATTCTCTACTTCCCATCAATAACATTCATACAACATATATTTTCTATAATAAAATTTTATAGCAAATATCATCAGTTTTCTATACCACAAAACTCTCAGAACACAGAGTGCTGAGTTCATTCTCCATGGTCTTTTACCATTCATAAGTTTCTTAAGCGATACTCCTGTGGATCTTTGTGTCAGAATAATATATTAAGCAAATTAAATTGTTGTATTTCTCCTGGGGCCACCAGTTATGCCATATATTATAAAGAGATGATTATGTTGCCACTTTATTATTGCCAGACTTTGTATTAAAATGAAGTGTTATTTGACATATGCTGGCATTAGTGTTTGTTAAAATGAATTAAAATAACAGACACTAAAATACAGGCAGTAGAACAGTGGTGAACTCATGACTCCATATGCTAATTGTGAATGCAGTTATGTCATTGGTACCTAGCACTGTAATATATACATTTTTGAGATCAATTGTATTTCAGCTATCACGTCAAAAACAAATTGTGATCAAATTTGGATGATCAATTCATGTGACATAGGCAAACATGAAACAGAACTCCAAGATAGTTTATATTTTCCTGTCTGTTCTCTTATTCACTTAAGTTGTCAGCAGACACTTCAGCTAAATGCTTAGAAGTAGCCTAATCACTTACCCAATACTGAAAGAGCTTATAGCAATCTATAGAGTCCATATCCATGGAAATAAAAATAAATACAAAAATTTTTTATTCTGCAAATTTTCAGGTAGAGTGCTAGTTGAGCATGCCAGGTAATTTTACTATTTAATTCGCAATGTAAAAAAGGGTGGTGTCCATATAAATATTTCTGACTACGAAAAAAACCCCAAAACCTCCAATGTTTGTCAGGCAACCTTAACAGAAGAGACAAACCCAGTAATAATGTATGGACACATAAGCACAAAAATCTAAACTTTATATTAAAATGCATCTGTTTCCTTCCAGTAGTTTTGAGAAACAACTAGAACGCCACATATATAAAAATAAAAGGTCTGCAAACTGTAAGAAAACGAGCCATTGAGAATATCTTGGATTTTAATATCGTGTCTAGTAATTCTTACAGTGCTCATCAGATATTTTTACAGTAGTCAGAATTGGTATGGTCATAAACCCTGATTTTGCAAAATTTCCCTTTCAAGAAATTTACTGAAACTACATACAAAATCTTACTTACTTCACACTGACATGAACCAATGTTCTGGGTTAGCATGCACAATTCTTTGTTGCACAAACCTCTTATTTACACAGCTCTTAATTTACACAGGAAGAAGGAGCAGCAATTTCAAGACTAACAAGTACTACTGTTAGTGGCATGGGATATTTATTACAACTTCTCTCATCACAGATATGTCTGCAAAACAATTAGGTCTTTTATCATATGCAGTTATTGAAGTTAATATCCACCATCAAGGAAAATAGCACTTAACTTTAGACAGGCTTTGAATACTTCCTTAAAAAAAGCCTTCCTCTCAATTTTTAATTTTGCAGTTTCAGACACTCTAGAATTCCATTTTACTTATTAAACTGCACCTGTTGTGACTCTAAAATATATAATCTGAAAAAAGAAAAATGAAATGGACATCTGAAGTTTTCATACATCAATATTTATGGTAGAGGCAAGAAGAGCCCCTTGTCTTTCCACCTTTAACAGTTACCATGAAGAGGCTTCAGAAGAAAGCAAGAATACAAAGAAGAGCATGGTCTAATTATTACAAAGTATATCACTTTAAGATGTGTAATGGTAGTTAACCAGAACTGAAAGAAATCCTGCAACGTAGTTTATTTAGTATGAATGAACATGCTAAGTGATTTAATTAGAAAAAAAAATAATCAAGTACTTCTGTACTTTAGAATTTCTTCTTATAGAACAGACATTCAGAAGTAGTATTCTTATTGAACTATATTTCAAGATCAGAAGGATCTCTATTATCCGAATTGCATTTTGAGATAAAGAAATGACCCACTTTGCCAGAAATTACCCACTTATCTGTACAGATACTGTACTCCAGAAGTTGTTTTATAGAATGGTGAACAGATATTTTATGATCTATGCTCCCAACATTGAAAACAGAATAGTAATAAATGGAAGAATAATAGTGATCGTCTCATTAAAGACTTAGTTTCACTGAAAATGGATTAACGGCCAGTGGGAAAGGTGTGTCATTACCGATTCTTTCTTTGTATGAACTGCCAAGATGGTCATTCTGCCTTTTTTGTATAAATAACATACAGTTGCTTCTGTAGTGATTAATGGAAAAGGGACTGTCTCTGTGTTCTGAGGCTTGATTTAGCCTTCTAAATGCACTGAATACCACAAGGGTCTTACTGCTTACTAAGCTGAGAAGTGCTGTCCTTTCACAGCACAGAAAATAAGATCACCATCTGTTTCTGTGCAAATACTTTAGCTGAAAAGATTGTTGTAAAAGCAAAATAAGTTCTGAGAATAAAATGGGAAAAATGTAATTTGAAGTTGTCACAATAAAAATAAATAGAAGATGAAGATGGATGATGGTGGGTGGTCTGGCAGCCTGTCTGAAAACATATGGCTTGATCTAAGACCCATTCAAGTTAGGAGAGGTTTCTGGTTTCCTAAAGAGACTTCAGTTACAGACAAGGACCTATATAAGTCATTAAGACTGCAGAAACAGTCATCTTGTTACCACTGCTTATGGGTTTTTTTGTTATTTATGAGTATGGAAGTTTGTTATTTAAATATTGTGACATTTCCAAAGACATTGTATGTTACCATAAACTCCAATTTATAGCAAAACAAACTGCTTCAAGCTGTGCTAGATGTGGCAAATGGAAGCTGAAGGTGTCTGAGGAGTAAATGGATGCCAGCTTGTTAACTGAGGGAAGAGGCTGAGGTAATGAACACTGTGAACTTGCATAATGAGGAGCTGGTTTTCAGGGAAGGCTGAGAGATTCAGAAGGCAGATGAGAAAAAGGAGCAGAAGCAAAGGCAATTTGTGTTTTTTGAGAGGGCCCTCCTTTAGAGAGGGCCATATTAAGGTAAATCAGGAGCTTATGGTAAGAAGCTGGGTTTATGGAGGCACTGAAGGAGGGTAACTAGAGCTGTTGAGTAATTAGGCAGTAGCTAGGCACCTTAGGAAGATGTGGAGGCGGTTTGGAGAGCAGACAATAAGGACTCATGGATAACAACCAGTACCAGATTGCCAAACTGCAGGACAAGAACAATTTCAGAGCCCTTTTAAGAGGAGATAAAAAAGGGAATGCTAACAATAGACTAATTACTACACTAACAACTATTTTTAGTGTGATTGCTGAAACGCTGGAGTAATGTATCCCCAATTAACTCTTCAAAAGGAGTTGCTACCTCTGCTTCTTCTGGCCCCCATAACCCCACTTATCAGTATGAGCGCTCATGTGGCTGCACATTGAACACCAGTGAAGTAATCCAGCTGAAAAACAACATTTGTATTTAGTTCATAATCTTGTCATGTAAATACTCATTTGAACTCAAGGCAAGTTGTTATGCAGTGGTATAGGTACCTGAGGCAGCAGCCACTTTGCATGGGGCATACATACATTGAATAAATGGGTGTGCAATGACTTGAAGAAGACCCCCCCCCCAAAAATGAATGAGTCGAGCCTTCTCTGCTATCCAGTCAAGCTAGCACAGACTGTACCTTCTTCAAGACTGAAACAGAAGTGACCACATAAATTCAGTGATTGCCTTTTCTATTCCGTACTAGCTGCAACACAGTCTTGCTCAAAATTGTCTATTGACTAGAAAATTACCATAATGAGATTCCTTCTCCTGGTGTTGGTCTGAGGACCTATCTACAATTACCTCTGGAGGAAGCTCTCAAATTTTTTGTTCTATACCTGTCTGTGTGTAATTCATGGACCAAAGTAAATAAGAACTTCCATGCAGCAAGAGTTACCAGGTTTAGGAGGGAAAATTACATTTTTTCTTAAAATACTGTCCTCCTAAATACATTGCAGTCTTAAATCTTTGGTTCAAACTTGTGTGATCACTTATGTCTGGCAATCTCCACTATAAAAGGAGTGAGCACTTTTCAATACACAAGCCTATTTTACCACCCTACCATTAACATTTTATCATTTACAAAGTTCTACTCATAAGACCTTTGAAACTGGCATTATGAACAGTAGGAAAAGCAAATGCAAAACAAGCTCTTTCTTCACTTCTTGCTAAGTCACAGAAACACAGAAGCTCACAGTCCAAGCTTATCAGATTTTCGCCACAGGTTAAGTACGTTCTTTCTTCTTGCTTCACTTCTCAGTTGTGAATACTATCATATGTGCACTGCACAAACTGTATCAATAATACGAGAAAAAATAACATTGGCATAATTATTTAGAATTCCACTCTTCTGTTCATGTGGTTTTTTCAATGAAAGATTTCATTGGTGGTCACATATTACAGGCACTATAAAGCAGCCTTAAGAAAAAGAAAGAAAACTCCAGTTTGCTTACAAAATAAATTGGGCCTTAGTTGATATATATGTATTATTTCTCCACTCAAGTATATAAAATATACTTGAGGTATAAGCTGATGATTTCTTTAAGAGAAATGAATGAGATCTTTACCATGCTGCCATTAACCACTCAGTCAACGGTGACCAGAACCCTCTTGAACTTTAGCTGTACATAGTGTCAACTATAACACAATTCACATAATGAAAGTGCCCTCTTGTTCTACAAGTGCAGAAAGTGTTCAAAAGATATATATATTTAGACACTTCACCGTCCTAGCCAGTTGTCACTGTCACTGAAAAGCATCACTGCATTTGTCATGAACACTCCAGTGAATTACATCATTGTGTTCACACTTAAAATTGATAGAAAAACGTGAGGTAAACAAATACAAAACACGGGGCTAAAATCCCAGATCCTTATGTTCTCAACTGTCTATCAACAGACTGACTACCTGCAGATCTAGTGTGTTAAAATGCAATCTGATTGACGTCTCACAGTCTCCTTCCCAGCTGCAACCTGAACAAACTCCAAATCCTTTTAAATTACCAGGTCTTTAGTTACAGTGACTAATTTCAGCTACTTAGATTTTCAAGTGCTGACCAAAGCACTTTTAACATTGTAAAGAGGCAGTCTGCATTATTAAATTAGTAGCATGACACAGTCCTCCTCAGAATGAAGGATGTAGAAGAATTAGTGGCTACGTAATTAGAGCACGGAAGGAAGATCAAGAGAGAGGTCCCAGAATAGCAAGTCTACACAGTGCTGCAGGAAATTATTCGTCCTGTTCTGGAAGCAGTCTAGCCACATTAACATGCCGCTGTGCTATGCCAATAAACCTTTTGAGGCTAGACTGCTCTGAGTGTAACTGGATAAGTGACTCAGCTCGGATGGGGAATCAACAACCCTTAAATCTTGCATTTCTGAACACTCTGTTCCAGAGCTGAAACAAGCAACTTAATTCCGCTTCTGCCTGACATTAGTTCTAGTAAAGCTTTTCTGTGATCAAATCTGATCACATTGCTATGCCTATGTCCCAGACAACATCCATTTACTGCTAAGCTTCCTCAGCGTGAAAAGCAGATGCAGTATCTGACTTAAAAGTTTTCTAGAAAAGATTCCACAAAGATTTATAGTTTTACTTTCTCACTGCAGCAGAGGAAAAAAAAAAAAAAACAAAACCACAAAACCAACAAACCAAACAATAGCTTTTCTGGATTTCATTCTGGAATATTTACAAATCCCAGCTACCTAAGCATCATACATCAAAGCTCCAGGTTTGTAGGTTACATTTTCTAAGCCTCAGCTAAAGCAAAAGAGAGTAATTTTCAGAATTTCTAATCTCAATTGCACTAAACGTAGCCCTAATATGCAGATATCACCAAACCGTATCACGTGTGTAAGTGCTTCCTTGGTGTTACTCATTACTCTTGATTGCAGTGCAATATGTGGTCAAAACTGCTAAGCATATACACTCTCCTCCTCTTTGTACAAATCCTGGCTTCACTTCTAAGACAGGAGGCTCTCTTATCACCTCTACCAGCATCCAGGATTCTGCCCTCTCCAAATCGTCAGTGTCCAGCCACTGTCAAATAACCTGGCAATTAGTTCTGTCAAAATGCCTTTTGTCAAAATGCTAGATGATCCTTCAGCTGGTCACTCTCCCACTTGGCAAAGCTGTTGTCTTGCTTGGCCAGCTTCTTTAGTATATCCACTATACTGCCCAAGTGAACCTATTCAAATGCCAATGAGCCTTTTAACTCTTTTCCCTGGCCCTAACCAGTCATTGCCCATCAAAAACAATGCCCATGGAAATGGAAAATACCACTGGTAAAAGGTAACTCTTATCTTGGAGATCAGGTAAGAAGAAACTCACACATATGCACACATGCACAAAACAAGTAGATAAATTTATAAAAAAAGTCACGGTATTTCATAAAACTATTGTAAAAAATCTATTTGGTTTTGAGGCTTTGGTTACATATAATGATAAAAATGACAAAAATCTGGTACTGTTTTTCTGTTAAACGAAATCCAGAAGGCTTTGTGTGCCTTGGAATAAAGGAAGACATAAAACTTCTACATAAACTCTTGGGATACTATAAAAAAGTGAGTTTTCGATTTCTGACCCTGAACACTCTCAGTAAGTATGCCCCACTTGTTCAGCCTATAAATTTTCAAGGTTATTTGGAAAGTGAAGAACAAAAGAAGTGTTTCTCATGAGAAAAAACTCCTTCATAGCAACAGGGAAGGAATTGTTTCTTTTGGAACTCCTCCAGACATTATTACCCATACAAATTTAAAAGTTAAATAGGCTAAGGCATTATATTTTTCATTTTTTTAAAATACATTTGAAATTCAGTTTGATTAAAGTCCAGTGTGCAACATTTTGGGATATAGCTATAACTTCTCTTGCGGTTTTGAAAGATGTTGCTAGATATGAGCTATGGAACCAATTAGAGCACCAGTTCAGTCTGAGGAAAAATGAGCCTCCATAAATAGAGTACTTGTATCACATAAAAGACAAAGCAGGATACCCATAAACGCAAACTAGAACATCAACACAAAAATGAAACGGGATTTTCAAAGAAATATGACATAGCCAAATGAAATACCTACAAACATATTGTGCAGAGGATTTTATGCTGAGCATTTAAATTATCCAACGTAGGCATGCCAGTAACTAGTTTACAGATGATACACTGCACAAAATACAACTGAACTATTTAGTACCAGTTGAAGTAAATGAAATTAAAGCTCTGTCAATTCCTTTCCCCAGCTTCAGGGACTCATACCATTCAAACAATTTACCTATACAGACTCTCCATTTATATGCAACCCCTTTTGATAAAAAAGTGACAGTAGAAAAGTGGGGCAACAAGACTGAATCCAAATATGGTTTTTTTGTTCCTGAAAATACAGCAATGTGATGGTGCTATGGTGATTACAATAAACAAAAATAAAAACGGTGATCCAAGAATATTCAGAGTGATTTTTGTCTGAATATCTGTCCTTAGTTCAGTTATCAGTTACATCACTTCCCTCAGAGTTATGAAATGTTGTGCTGTACCTTTCACTTTCATCAGTGGTAACACTCCAGCATGCTACAAAGACAGAAAAAGTATTGATGTTCTAATCTCTACTTATTATTTTTTTTAGCATTTTTAATCCTTCCAGCTTCTTTTGAGGTACAACTTCCTTCCAGCTCACAAAGAAGGCTAATGGCATCAATAGATTGCTCAGGAGGGCACTTGTAATGATACCTTTGCAGAAAAATTCCAGTGGTTTTTAATTTTTTTTTTCATGAGACACAACCAAGCTAGCTTCATCCCTTTCCCATCCTCCCCAACTGAAAAAAAAAAAAAATTACACATACCCCCCTCCCTTTTTGCTATTGCTTTCTGAAACATTATAAAGCAAAAATCTCTTCCTTGTCTTTGTGTTGATCAGTGAGAATGAAAAAGGCTCGTATCAAGTTGGAAACAAGTCAAAATGCCCTTTATGACTTGTTAATGAAATCCTTCTGATGTACAAAAGGCATTTATTCACCACCTTAATAGTCACACTGCAAGTAGATTTTATCTGGCTAGAGACTCATTTATTTGAATGAGAAACTAATCTCTTTTGTGAGATTCACACAAAGGACTTGAATTTAAAAATAAATAAAAGGAATTGTTTACCTGCACACAGCTAATAATACCTTTGGAAATGCCATCTATGAATATTGACTACTGAATCATGAAGCATTAGTCTGGCACATTTAAAAGAGTTCACGGTCTAAAAATATAATGAGTCTGTGCTCTAGACCCGCACATAACAAAATGAAGACAAAGTTAAAATTAGATTCCAACTGCACTCAAAAAAATTTTTAGAGCACCAGTTTGAAAACGTACAGAAAAAGCTCCAGCTTGAAGCTTTACAAATTGCATTTGAAGGGACTGACCTGACATAAGGTTGGCAATGGATGCAACTGGAGCTTTAATTGAATAAGCTCGGACATCTGTCTCAACTGTCAATCCTCCTAACAATAAGATTGATAGATGCAAGCTAATCGCCAATTAGAGGGAGTTCTTTCAGATACAGGCCTTGAGTGGAGAAGCTGGATGAACTTGCATGGAGGCAGATGAAGCAAGTGAGCAGAAAAGAGAGAGAGATTTCTGTCTGTTTGTTTCCAGACAGATGCCACGAGATCATTGTAGAGTGCATTCATAAGAGCAGGGCATCATTGGCACAATAATGAAGACGAGAGAAAAAAGCTGGCTCCACAACTGCGTAACCAACCTCTGTCTAAACTTAAAGCAGTTTTAAGCAAATATGCAGTATGTTTTTACTTACACATTCATTAGCATCCCTTTCCTTTTGGAATACAAAATACTTTAGCATTACATAATGCAGCTGCATTAATTGTCTGCCTTTCTTCCACCCCAAGAACAAACACATTATCTGGTCTTTTTATCTTCTCCTCATCCTTCTTCTGCTATTTATAATAAAAAACATTAGGATTCCTTTTGCTTCTAATATGTTTAAACTCTTTCTGGACTATCCTTGCTGACTGCTAGTTAAAGGTTATGTTCTCATTTCCTCTATCAATTTTCTACCATTCCTAGTTCTGGATATATAGCCTATATATATATATATACACATATATATATATATGAACACCTTCCTTTTTCTTTCTAGTTTAGCAACTGATTTTTCATTTTCACTGACCTAGACTTTTGAAAATCTTATCTCTCCTCTGCCCTTTCCCTCCTCCAGATTGTGAAATGGGGTCTTTGTGAACACAGAATGTGGTTTTTATAGTTTACAGTTATAATTATTTATTTTCTGTTTAAACACTGCATCCTCACCCCTTTGGAATTCACAGGTAATGTTACCACAGTATACCATAAGAGTCTTTTAAAGACACCTGTTTTTTCTGG
Source organism: Nycticryphes semicollaris (assembly GCA_013400055.1). NCBI lineage: Eukaryota > Metazoa > Chordata > Aves > Charadriiformes > Rostratulidae > Nycticryphes > Nycticryphes semicollaris. The sequence continues at coordinate 784,486 of VXBJ01004002.1, read as the reverse complement.
TACACAAGAGCAGCACAGTGAAATTATTTTTCTCTCTTCTCCTCTCTCTAGCATTAAAATCTTGTTCTTATCCAGGCACATGCTTGTTTCTTTACAAACCCCTTTTGTAAATAAATCTGCACAACTAAATACTTTGATTTGGATTTATTTTTTTGCTTGTAGAGCAAAACTGATAACAAGTATGGTGGCAATTGGGAGCAAACATTTGTTTTAGTTCTTGTTTATCTCTGTATTCTAGCCCTCATGTTGATGGGAAACTGCTGGTGGAGGCAATAGTTGAGGTTATACTGACAGTTGCCAGGTTTCAGAAATAACTGGCAGCACAAAACCTCCAGCATGCCATATACAGAATTACTCCTAATAGCTCAGTCTTATTTTCCCCAACAAACCATAAATGGTTTCTGCTGTGATTTACTACCCTGTAGTAGACAATAACAGGTACACCACATTAAACTTTCCCTAATAAGCTTTCAAGATAATCTACTTCTAATTTGCCAATGACTTAGAAACATATAGTCACATTAACCATGCTCAGAAAAAAAAAGACAGACTTTCCGTCTGGCTCATGAGGATGATATACCACTTTGACCACTGGAGCTATGCCTGTTCCAGTACCAAATGTTGCTTGGGTATTTCCGTATAGCTTAATTTTACTGCTTCTTGTAGTTCACAGAAAACTATCCTAACTCATTATGCAGTGCTTAATGGGAAACCAGTAATTTTGGCAGGGGCATGGAGGAACTGAAAGAATTTAGGCTTGTATTTTCATATATCAGCAGATAGAGAAGTCTTCAACTACCTAAAAGCCCAGGAAGTGACGTGCAGATACTTATATCTGCACCAAATAAATCCTCTCTAGCACACAAATATTTTGCAGTGGAAGCTGACTGTGCTGCTGTTTGCTGGGAATAAAACCACCGGAGGCATCTTAAGCCCCAAGGGTTAAATAATTTCTATAACAATAATGAGCAAACCATTAAATATACATGAATATTTAATTTCAGTTGTACTCAGTTCCAGTCTTAATTGTCAAACCCACTTTTCTAAGAATATGCACAGAAATTATCTATTCTTTTTTTATGTAACATCTTCACCCCCAGATTGAGGACAAGGAGTTAAATCCACGAGGAAGCTATTTTAGTGGCTTGTTCTGCCAGTTCATTCTACCATGCTGTAAGAACTAGGACTGAGCACAGTTGTGGCATCATCCATTCTCCTTCCTTACCCTTTCTTTTTACCCTAATTTTCACAGCTTTCTCATGATCTATTGAAAATAATTCCTCCACAATCACTTGACTTTCTCACCAAAGCTTTTTAGTTGATCCAGAAAAATCTCTGCTGTAAAACTTCAGGCTTTCACAGTACGCTTGCATTCAAAGTGCAGGAATAACTCAGGGTTAAAACTTGAAGTGCAGAGTGTAATTTCCTTTAAACATAAAACTCTTTTAATGGCACTATTGAAAGTACTCCTAAGCATTCTTCAGAAGCTGTTAAGACATTCAATGCATCCTGCAGTGTTAGGAACTCCACATACTCTGGGCCAATGAGTGAATACTCCATGTAGATATTTATCTAGAATAGGTATATAGCTATGAAAAACAGCAGTGACTGGCACATCACATTCGAAGACGAAAAATTACAGTTTATTTTCAATTAGCTTTCTTCTTTTTCTGAAGGAAAATGGCATTTTTTTCTGGTAGGTTTACTTTGTCAGGATGTGTAGGGATGAAAGATTTATAATGATATTAATTAAATAACTGAAATAAGATTAAAACCAAGTACAGGAAGATAAACAATTAAAAACTATTGGAAACACAACTTAAAAAAGCAAACTCAAAGCTGTGTACTACAGCCACTAATAAAGAAATGAGCAGAGGATTAAATGACAGGTGCGGTGTACATACCCCCAAAAGGCATGCAAAAGACACCCCTAGTTGTGCCTTTAGGCAAAAAGCATCAAGTTAAAAATCCATTTTCCAAAGTTACATGCTAGAGAACACACTGCCAAAGAGTGTTTTCAGACACCTTTTTATAACTTGGCAATGCAGCTGACTGCCATAATTAAATACATTTTAATAGTGTAAATTAAGTTATTTGACTGTCATTGGGAGAATTTCAACTTTGCTAAAGCCTAATTACTTCAGCTACATTAATTATTTTAGAGTTTCATATAGCGTGTTCAAAAAGATACTTAAATTTTTAAACAAAATACTGCTGCAGATGAGAACACAACATGGTGAATCTTTTGCATGAAAGATTTATTGTACACAATGTGGTTTGGGCCTCAAATCAGGACGTATATGAGGGATTGAATTTTAACAAGTTGAATGACTTGCCCAAACGGTTTTATTAAACTTGCTTAGAACTGTGATCACCTTGGGACTAGCATCGTTGAGGTATAGTGTGTGTCTTAAAGGAAAATGAGCCTCCACCCTCACCCCCACCACACACACCTACTAATGCAAAGGGCACATGGGAGATGATTCAAATGGAACAATGTTGAAGGGAAAAGTGGAAAAAACACAGCTCTTGAACATTTTTGTCATTGTGTCAGTGTGAATGTTGTGTCTGAAAAATCTGCTGATTAAATTATTCAATGACAGACAGTATGGGGAAGAGTCTTCAGTAATACTGAACTTTTGACAGTTTCCTTTATGATACTATTTATGTCTAACTGGTACAAGGGTACACTACCACTACCTTTTTCTTTTCAGTCTAGGATACAATATGAAATTAATGCAACAAAGAAACATACTGTGCCATGAATTATTCTGTCATTTGTTTTCTAATGTTCCTCTAAAGTAAAGCAGGCATGGAAAAAGATACTCCCAGGTTATCCATGTAATGCATAATTCCAACAGTAATACTTCTGAGCATTGTCATAAAGTGTATGCAGAATTAGCCTGCCCTATTTCCCTAAGACTGCCTGCAGCAGATTACATACATGCAATCAAGCTTTGAGAAAGTATGGCACTGATTGTCCTCTTTTCAAGAAGAAACTACCATCTCAAAATGTAAGCATGAGGAATCAGTTCTTGGCCAAGTCATTACTTTACAACACTTTATGTTTTCAAATTGCAAAAGAATGGATAGAATATTATTTAAGCCTCTATGCACATACGCATATTTTTCAGGTGTTTAACATTGCTGGTGAAGAGGTTAAAAAAAAAGAAAGATAGACTTATCACAAGTTAATAACTTCAGAGAAAACATCAAAGGAACTGCTATGAGCTGTGGCCTGAACACTCATATTTATTTTTTTTTCAATTGTCAAGAGTTTCTGAAGTTTTGCAAAATACACACTGTGTGTCACTAATACCAGAAATCAAAATTTTCTGGAGAATGTAGCTTGTTACCATTTAATCACTGTTATTCAGAAGCCTAAATATAAATGTTTAGTTCATAACTCTAGGGACCTATGTATTGTTACATATTTTACAAGTAGTATTTTTGAACAAAAAAAATAACATGTTCTCTTGAAAATAACAGTAATGAATACTTCCTATGAAAGTAACTCACCTACTGTAACTCTAATAATGCAAGGAATGAATAATCAAAATTATATAAAACAGCAGGAAATGAAAGAAGAAAAAAAAGAGGGAGAGAGGGAAAATTCAATTGGGAAAATGGAAAAATTGGTCATACGTCCTTTCCCTCCATGTTTGTTTTATCTAGCAGGTAGTAAATAGGAATTAAAAAGCTGTCAAAATTAGCACACTGATGACGCAACTAAATTCAAGATCACTCTATGCTGTATCTTACAAAGGGTTATTATAGGTTAACCCATTTTTCATTTAATCTAGAGCTTAAGAACTTGAAAGCTATTCAAAATAATCCAGCTACTATATAGATACACGTCTCTCTTGCTCAGAGAAGAAGAGAAAGAATTCTATGGTCTGGATCCTACTTGTCAATGCTGTTATTAGGAAACACTTTGATGCAAAATAAACATAAATATTCATTGAAGCAGGACTGTGAATCAGGTTGCCTGTCAGTCCTAAATGAGCCTAATTCACAGCAGGTCATAGAATGCTATCTGTTCTCATTCTCACCCTATAAAACTTGCTGCAGTGGTCCAGATTCAGTAGCAGAGAGTAGAAAAGCGCAACCCCAGACTCACTTCGCTACCTAGCCTGCAGGATGAAGTTAGGCTACTCACTTGACTCTGCACCCTGCTTGCACATAGTCATGTTATGAAATACATAATGCAAAATGTCCTACCATCCCCTGAAGTGAGAGGTAGGATTTGAAAGGAGGGAGTGTGAGAAGGAACAGAACTGCAGCCTGCTGTTGAGTAGCATACATAGGAGAATACCAGTCTTTTTGTAGCAGCACTTCAACATGACTTTTTCTGCTCCTTCCTCTCATCTCCTTGTCTGCTCATCCCCATGCAGCTCTCTCCTGCCTTCTGCATAGTTGTTGTTATCCTAGGCTTGTACCATTGACTGCTCAAAGGCTGACTCCAGCAGCAATGGAGCAAAACCCAAGCTATTCACTCTAAAACACATGGGGCTGGGAGCTCTGTGCCATAGCCCCACTCAGGAGAGGTTAACAATGCTTTTCCTGCCTTAGAAAAAAAATTCCAATCCTTCTGCTCAAGTGCTATCTGAGCCAAACGGCCTCCTTTGACAATAAACTGCAAGTCTTTGAGTTGACACACCAGGAAGGAAGGAAAACATCAGAACCTTCATTTTCCTTTCTTTCTATTCACCTCACCTCTTTCTCATGTTCTCTTCAGCATACAAACATTTCAGTGTTATCTGCTGACTCTGAGATGTATCTTACTGCTTAGTCCATTTCTTGCCTTGAATTTGACTCTGTATTTTCCAACTTCTCTATTTAATGTATAGGGAACTTAGAACATCTTTACATGACAAAGTACAAATACATTTAATCCCAGAATTCTCTAATCTTAGACACGTGCTTTAGCCTTGAAAGCTACTATTTTCTGATTTAAGATATACCAGTGCAGAATATCAGTAAGTAAAAAGTGAGACCAGTGTTCAAAATAATCTCATGCCAGCCTGAGAACCTTTTCATCACCCATTCCACTGATTTGTATTTTATACACAGTCTCAAAGAGCAAATGTACTGTGCAGCGGGAATAGTACAGTAAAAAGTGAAGTCTGTGGCTACATAAAAAGGAAAAGCTATTGCTAAAGGACTAAGTTTTTTCACATCCTAAACCTCTCCTATTAACACACACAACATTCTTGAAAACACAGAAAGAACAGATATGAGTAGAGTCAGTCCTGCACACATAGCATTTACACATCCTTGTAGAGCTATCAGTTTTAAAACACGATATAAGGTTTTTGCCAGTAACACAGAAAGCAATGCAGATCACCTATGGTATGTTCTCTAAAATAAAGAGAATTATTTACCACTGCAGTAAGAAAGAAGCTACAATATAAATTGCCTAAGTCCCTATTATTTTTCAACTATATCCCCCTGTAGCTCACAGTATTAAGCCAGAAGAAAACAGAATGGAAAAATTAAAAAAAAAAAAAAAAGCACAAAAGAACTAAAACAAAAAATAGAGAAGAGCTAAAGTCTCTCCAACTCAACTCAGAACAAGGTGAACTTTGCATGCAAATGTAAATGTTGTATTCATTGATCCAATCACAAAGACTCTTCCTACCTCTGCTGCTATCTCGACTCTTAAGAAGAAATCTCCAGATTGTTAAAGAAACAAACCAAAGATAGACACATAGACACTAGATCACTTAATGCAGCCACACTGAGGGAAGAAGACAACCTCTAATTGTGAGCACTATCCTGCTTATGTTGTGAATAAAGAGTCTCTGGCTTACCACCCAAATTCTCTGAAATAAAAGTTCAGTGTTCACAACTGTTAACATTTCTTATAAACGCTTGCGAACAGGAGAAAATAAAAAAAAGGTGGTTTGACCCAAGTGATTCTGGACATCTCATTCATTAAAGAAAACTGTGCTAGAAATATCGGGGATAGGGGATATTGCCACAAAAAGCATAAAGACACAAAGGACTCTTTTTGTTCAGTATATTTTGTTACTTTCACATGTTCAACTCAAAATTTAACACCAAGATTAAGTTTTGCAGGTCTTTTTTCACAAAAACCCCACCCCACCTTGTTTTGAAAAGCAGACATTTCTGACAGCAACTACAAGGAACATATTGATATACAAACACGAAGCAAAAAAAAGATAGGAGATGCTTTGAAAAATAGTGGCTTCCTCCTTTTCTCCACACATATTTAGAGCAAGAACATCAATATCCACCTCAACAGATGATTTCCATCACCTTCTGTCTCCACACAGTAAGGTTAGAAAGCTTTTCCTTCTCACATGGCTACCAAACACATTCCAGCCAGTAGGAAGAAGCTAATGAGTCCTTTATCAGCCAACGGTCTGTCCTGAGCCAGTTTCTCTCTTGTTCTCTGTTTATAATTTGCTCTGTATGTAGGCATTACATGCAATAATGCAACATCTACTGAAAGTCTTGATTTTGCCTCTTTCTTGCTGGCAGCAGTCACAACCATTCCCAGAGTGAAATAACTGTATTTCAGTACAGACACTAAATGTAAGTTCTCTCTAAAAATCATGAGCATGAAAAAAACAGTGCTATTGAGAACAAATCTAGAATTTGTATGACTGCAAGTAGCTGAAGTTCTGAATATGTTTGGATTGAATGCCAGACAATTTCTCTTGAAATCAAAACTCTTCATCAACATGAAGCTGTTGAACATGTCTTTAATTTCTGCAGGCAATCTGAGTATAATTTCTGCTTGCCAGGTGACAAGCAGGAACAACTGCTAGCTATTCACTTGCAAACTAATTTTTATTAAGCACAGTGTTCTTATACTAAAGGCTAACAATTTTCTACATCAACTGAGCAAAGGTTAGTTTTAACGCCCTTCTGAATCCTACACACATTTTCTTCTCACAGTAGATGGAGGAATTTCCAAAGCTGAAAGCTATTTTGAGCAGCTTCCAGAGCTTCTCTTTGTAACACCTTCTTAACCATGATTTCCTAATCACTATGCAGAAGATTTCACTGCCTAATTAAAGGACTGGTGCAGTGATGAAGATAAAGAATACAGAGCAGGGCTGCAAGCTAATCTACAAGCAAAACACAGGAGCTACTTGTCAAGAGTAAGGGCATATTTTATCGACAGCTGTGTCCAATAAGGATGAGTTATGTAGTGAAGGTTTAATATTAATGGATTTCAGTCTTTCACATTACTTAGTCGTTATACATACCTAGGGCATTTCCAATTCTCTCACTTTCCCTTCTTATTGTAATGTAATTAACATCTTAACCCCTCCAAAAAATCCTTGTTTTTACATCATTGCAGACTTTTACAGACAGTGTTTGACAGAGCTGTAGGTCTCAGCAGTTAAATTTTTGGCCTGTAAAATGCAGGTTGGGTGTGTAAGTCTTGGTGATGAGTGAAACTGCAGGCCAAATCCACTATTTGCACCTTTGAAACTTTCTTTTCCTTTATGTGTCTCTCCCTATGCATGTATATATGTCAAAGCATATATTGCTATTTATAAACCATTCCCCAAAAGGATATAAATATTGAAACAGTTACAGATCAATAATATTATACACCAAAGACATTACTTAGTGTTATGTAAAACAACTGTTTTTAAAGAATATGAGGTTACCAATTTAAACATTAGCGTTATGTTTCCTTGTACAGACTCCCTTGAGAGCTGAACAGCCTCCGTTCAGGTCATCCATTCCTCCTGTGGGATCCAGATCATTTAGAGCAGAACTGCCACCTGAGAAAGACTGTTCCTATCCTGTCCACATCTCATCTGATGTGGGAGCTCATAGCTGTCTATTGAGGAGGAAAGAGGCAATAACCATAGAAAACTTCTATGGCTGAAATCGGCAGTTTATCCTACTATCCTACCTATGCATTGTAACCAAAAAATGTTAAAACAAATTTCTCTTCATGGCTACTAGTTGCATGTTCCTTATTTGGGGGCAATTAGTGACATCTGGGACATAATCTGCAGACACAGAGCATTCACAACACCACCACAAACAAGGGGAAGTCTTTTTATCAGCACAAAAGCCTCTTCATAACCATGCCCTAGGTATGTCAAACTGAAGACCCAACTGATGCTTTTAAAATGCTAGGCTTACATTCTCATGTAAGTTTCCCTTATACAACTTAAGAACAATAGTAATATGGCTTGCAATCACAGACTGTTTTTAAGTTCAGTTCCACAGTGGTTTATAAATCATTAGGGCATAGATAGATAAGCAGACGTATATTTCACATTAAAATTCTCTTGCAATGGAAAAGCCCAGGTCTGCTTCCATGCAAACTTTGAGGTGTTTGTGCTCTCTCTTCTCTCTCTTTCTGACACTTTCAAGTTTTTCAGTGGGCATGGAGCAGGCTGTCAGTACTCTGAGTGCAACCCACCTACAGGGGCTTTGGCTAGCTGGGCTCTGGGCTAGCTCAGAGCACTGCTGGTGACCTTGAAGACAGACACTGTGAAGAAAGTGAGAAGAAACCTCATCCTGGGCTGCCCCCTCTTCCCTTGGGAGATGCTTTTACACTGAGCATCTCACCCTGTATCCCTGCCCAAGATGTGCTGCTGCTGTGCCACAGCTCTGCCGGTGTCTGGCCATAAGTCCTGCTGAGCTGGACTTCAACCTGGCCTTGGACATACTGGTCCCTACAGCCACAGCAGATGATCAGGACCGTTGTGTGAATGTGACTACCATCCCTGGGCCTACCAGGCTTGCTGCACTGGCTGCTGTGGGATGGTTCCGCCCAGCAAGCATCATGGGGCTTGACCCCAAGCCTCTCCAAGACCCTACTCCCCAGCCCACAATGCCACGGCCACTTACAGCTCTGCTGCTACCCCACTCCATCATACCTACCCTACCCCAGGCTGCAAGTCCAGGTTTGGCGGTGGTCTCTGGCGGCACCTGGCAGAAAGTGCTGGCAAGGTCACCACCCCGATATCAGCTGGTTGATAGTTACAAGATTATCCCCAAAAGCCTGAACTTGCAGATATGAAAGCTCACTCAAAAAAAGGCTGAGAAGTGAAGTTAGGTGTCCTGTAGTCTGAGTATCCAGCAGGTAAGAGGTAAGCAAGTGGATGGCAGTTTTACCTTCTCAACAGGAGAGAAACCAGAATCGCTCTCCTTTCCTGGAGAAATAAAGAAAAACTTAAGGTCATCACCCTTGGATGTGTTTCTGTCAATAAGCCAGGAGTGGCAGAAGGTACCTAGGTTCAGACCTGACACTTATAAGCATTCCTTGTACTACAAGCATCCATGGTCAACCTGTGCAGTGGTGGACTGCCTCCTAGCTGCTGCATCAGTCACCAGAAGATATATCTAATGATTACAGAGTAACTTAGACTCATGTTGACACACCTTGACTACCGCAAATATTCATGACATCTAAACAGAGCTGAAGATTCCCCATTCTGTACAAAAGCCTGTAGCAGCAACACCCTGAGGAATCTGTGCACTGAAAGGGGAATTCAGCTCAGAGTTGTGCAAGCTGAGAGCCAGACGCCTACTAATTAAGCATTACAATGTTCATAGCAAAATACCTGTGTCTGTGGATTTAGTCACAGAATCACAGAGTGATAGGGGTTGGAAAGGACCTCTGGAGATCATCTAGTCTGACTCTCCTCTCAGAGCAATTTCACCTAGGGCAGGTTTTACAGGATGGCATCCAGGTGGGTTTTAAATGTCTTCAGAGACTTAGACTCAACCACCTTTCTGGGCACTGTTCTCTCTGTTCCAATGCTCTGCCACTCTCAAAGTAAAGAAGTTCCTCATATTTAGATGGAACTTCTTATCTTCAAGTTTGTTCCCATTACCTCTTGTCCTGTCACCAAGCACCACTGAAAAAAAGACTGCCCCCATGCTCCTGACACCCACCTTTTAAGTATTTATGAGCATTTATAAGATCCTCTTCAGTCTTCTCTTCTCCAGACTAAAAAGACCCAAGTCCCTCAGCCTTTCCTCATAGAAAAAAAAAAATGTTCTAGTCTCCTAATCATCTTTGTAGTTCTTTGCTAAACCTTCTCCAGCAGTTCCCTGTCCTTCTTCAACTAGAGAGCCCAGAACTAGACACAGTACTCTAGACATGGCTTCACCAAGGCAGAGCAGAAGGGGAGGATAACCTCCCTAGGCCTGCTGGCCATACTCTTCTTGATGCATCCCAGGATCCTCCACAGGTGCAGCAGCCTACACTTGCCCTTGTTGAATTTCATAAAGTTTCTCTCCGCCCAGCTCTCCAGCCTGTCCAGGTCTCGCTGTACGGCAGCACAGCCTTCTGGTGTGTCAGCCACCCCTCCCAGTTTTATGTTATCAGCAAACTTGCTGATATATTGAAGAGGACTGGACCCAGTACTGATCCCTGGGGAACACCACTTTTTACAGACCTCCAACTAGACTCTGTTCCACTACTCATGACCCTTTAAGCTCTGTTTTTTAGCCAGTTTTCAATTCACCTCACTGTTCATACATCTAAACCACACTTCCTGAGTTTACCTATGAGGATGCTGTGGGAGACAGTGTCAAAAGCCTTGGTGAAGTCAAGGTGGACAATATCCACTGCTCTCCCCTCATCTGTCCATTCATTAGTCATAACATATAACAGCTGAAATACCTGGAAAAAACACATGAGGAAATTAATAAATCTGTCTGTGTTCAGTGTGAGAACTGTACTGTGTGCTGTAAATATTACATGCGATCACAAGCTGATGGGAACAGTGAAGTCGGAAGGAAGTACTGAATAGCAGCCCATTCAGTACTCAGCAGATGTTAAAGGTTGTGTGGTAATACTAGTCTGTGAACAGGTAATTAAAAACTGTATTAGTGCACCTGCCTGAAGGGGACAAAGCAATGTTGCATAAGCAATCTTCATCACAGCGTTTCCTAGGCTGCGAGTGCTTGCCTTGCAACCTTGAAGTAGCCTTGGCATATGTTAATTTTCATTCCTTTTAATGTCATATTATATAAACATTCCTGGTATTAAGGTTGACTTCAGATATTTGTATTTAAAAAAAAAAAAAAAAAGGAATTATCCTCTTTGTTTTATTTGAACGATACATTATATCATCTTCCCCACTCAAAGGACATACTCTAATTAAAGATTGAATTTTCTCAGGATTTTAACTAAATCTGTCACTTAGCTTATGAATTAAAAAATAATTAAAGATAGGGTCTCATAAGAATTGTACATTTGCGCTTGCTCATTTCTGTTTGATTCCTTTCATTAACAAATTGCTAGTTTTCTATTGTTCGTGCTCACTACATAATTTAGACTTACTTTGAAATAATTAATGCACATGGGAAAATTATGTTGTAAGTAAAAACATTTTTTCCCCATTATATTCAGAATTTTATCTATCTTTGAAATAATAAGTTATTACACTAGTGTCTGTAGTTGAGGGAGGCAATTGCTTGTCTACGGGCAATTTTGTCAGGGAGTAGGTGGTGCCTACCAGAAGATGATGTCCTCTTCATTTCTACTAATAGCTCAGGAAGACATAGAAAGCCTTTGGGGAAGAGAGTTGCTATTTCATTGAATAACATATAATAGATGAATGCAGTATCTGCCCTAGATACTTTCTTACCATGTGAATGAAATTCATTGTTTCTGCATGCATTTGACAGAAATTTCAGCACATTTAACCCAGATAATCTGCCGTCCCAGATACCTGCTACCAGCAGGATAGCAAATGATCTTACTTTATCAGAGTGGACATTCTGATCCACATCACAAGCCTCAGATCTTCTTAGCTGGTACTATTGCTACTACTTCCCTTTCAAACCTCAAATATTTTTCAGACCTCAAGTATTTCATGATCCCTACTTTCATCAACTAATAGCAAAGAAGAAATTATGACAAGGGAAGAAAAAACCACTTATGTTTCCTGTAGTCTCAGGACTACTCTGCGTCTACCCATTAATCACAACACTCTTAACCCGGGCATACAATGTCAATGCTGATGATTTATCAGTGTCTGTAAGGATGAAATTCAGCTGTGTGTTGTTCTGCAAAGAAGAAGAGTTAGTGTTGGGAACACATAGAGAAGTACAACATAAATTCAGTCTCCATTTCTTCAGAGATACTAATCTTAAATTTTCTTATTTATAATCATTATTTAAAGATTCATAACCACTTGTTGCTCTTTGTTTCCCAAGATGACAGGAAAAAAATAAATATGGAACACATTTCTTTCTCAATTTTAAAGATTAATCCATATGACCATTGTTGTACAAAATATGCAACTAGAAAAATATAGAATCCCGAGTGTTTGAAAAAATATACTGTTCAAAAATGGAAATTATTCTTTTGCCAAGTGCTGTCTTAGTTTAGAAATGCAGTTGATAAAAAAATTCATCCTCTCTCTATCTCAGTTCTTTCTCTGTTACAAGATGAGCTAATGATGTTCTATGGCAACTCCACTAACTTTTCTCTTCCCTCTGATAAAACAAGAAAATGTAGTGGAATGAAAAATGTTCTTACTTTCCTAAAACTCTGTGGCTATTAGTTGATTATTTTTTTTTAATTTAACTGCATAAAGATGCTACATACATTTTGCATATGCTTACACATTTCCTTCCTTTTGCCTCTTTTTCCCAATATAATTACCTTCATTCCTTAAAATTGCCATCCCCAAACAAAAATAAAAGTTCCTGAGGCAAATTTATGATATTTCAAAGCTTGCTCTTTCTTTTTTTTTTCCTGTCTTTATGAAATTGGAAGAAATGTAATTACCTTGGAGACCTCTAGCCTTCTGTCAAATTTGACTGAAATCAGCCAATAGCTTCAGATGTTTGCAGAGGAAGAGAGTCAAACAAAGTCACAAACATTGAATAATTGTACAAATCTTCCTTTAAAAAGCAAAAAAAGAACCCAAAAACCCCACTAAAAGCAACAAACCAACCAAGCAAACAAAACTGGTTTTAGCTTAACAAATCAAATGGGAACTGTCTCGTCTCTGAACTATGTTTCAGAAGTATGAATTTCAAAAATTCTCCTTACTCCAGGAGACAGATTAATTTAAATTCAGCCAATTTTAATGAACACTATGAGAAGACTATGAACAAGATTCATTTTCATAAGCCATTCTGAACTTCCAACATTTCCTCATGAAGTTCTATTACTTTTTGCATAGGTAATGCTATTTTGATATACACTATTTAAAAACAAAACCAAAAACAAAACCCAGAAACATCATCCCCCTCCTATTCTGGTTGCTTTTAAAACCAGATTCCATGTAGCTATTTTTCAAATAACATTTTTTTTGTAAATTTGAAGTTCCTTTTTTCAAAGTTAAAATAATTTGGATGAAACTCCTCCCAAGATTAACCTTTGTTCAAATCAGAGAGCTCATAAATGACAGAAACATCCCCCAAATCTACAAAGATAAATCTCATCTTTGAAATTACTGAAAGCCTTCATTAAGCCTTAATATATGCTGTCAGTTTTAAACTAAATAATAGATGAGATTTTAACATAATCAGAAGAAAACTGCTGGTACCTGCCTCTGTTACTGTCACAGTTAAATTGACGTGGTAATTTTTAAAATAACGCCTTCTCTAAGTCAGTTAAAGACTGACAAGCACCCACCATTTAGAAAACTTTCTTCTCATAGAAGGAAGACCCTGACTATGAATTCACTGGTACACATGAGCAAATATCTCTTCTGGTGGTCCGCTGTGGGAGTAAAGCTTGGCTGGCAGGGTTAAATAAATAAATAAATCAGAAAAAGTCAAACTAACACCTTTCTCTTGGAAAACTATTCTTTTATTACAGTAGTAATTTGCAAGTAGTTGTTGTTGTGGTGGTTGTTATTTTGTTATTCGTGGCTTCAGGGAAAAATATATCACAATTTTTATTAAATGTTTAAAACCCACACTTACTATTCCATGTACTATGAGGATGAGGACTGCATCATGTAGACAGCCAGACAGCTAGAACCTCAGGTCACCCTTCATTTCATTTGGTACCTGAAAGGCCATACATAGTTTATAAGTGAAACAAAAAACTCCTGCTAATTTCTAGCCACTCTGGAGTGCTGGCTTCAGGTATGCATCTCTCCTTCTCCCCATACCCACATGCAAACAAAGGAGAAAAAACCTGCTGCAGCTTCTTGGCTGATGGACTCTGCTGTCCATCATCGCACCAACCCAGCCTTTTAGATTCCTCTGCCTTGGACTGGCTGAGCATCATCCACTCAGAGCACATCGTACCTGATTCCTTTACAGCAATAATGACTATGGCATAAGCAGATCCTCCTCCATGGAGATTTCACAATCTCCATGAGTGAGCTGACCAGCTGATATCCCCATGGACCTCTGCTCTTTCCTTCTTTCCTCTCCTCTCACACCTATTTCAAATACTGCTGGTGTTGCCTAGGGTAAGAGATCTATGGCTGGCAGCTTCTAATGAAGGCTGAACTGGACCTCTGTTGGCCCACAGCCCTCCTAAACTTGTCTTTTGAAACATCTAAGGGCTTTATCCAAATTACCATTGAAAAAGACTTCCCTGTATGTGAACTTAATGATGGTGAAATGAAACCAAATTGTACATAGTGGCAGAGGAGGCATGCTACCAATAAAAGTTTGATTTAGAAAGTGTTGCCTTTCTCTTCTGGAAGGTCACCAGGTGATGTTCTCAAAGTCTGTTTTAAGATATTCTGTGCCTATCATCTGCTGCTGTTACAGACACATTTCGCTATTTTAGCTGCAAAAAAGGATTAAAATGGATGTAATCATTTGAAGGACTTCAGAAGTAGCTCAGAGCTCTAGTTGCTGGGTCACTTGATAAGACTAGAGAAAATATTTGAATACTCAAGGAAGGCAAGAGCACTATGGATAATAAAATGCCATGACTCATAGCCCTTTCTCAGTTAGGATTTATTTTCTGGTTTTGTAAAAACAAACAAGAAATTTACAGCTGAAAACACCTGCAAAGATTTAATCCCTTTGGGTAGAGCCAAGATCCCCTGGGCTACGCCTTTGGAATCTGACAAGACCTTGAAGTCTGGAAATTCTTCCAGGTCATGCAAATGTACCATACATCTATGCATGAAACTGTATAAAATATTTCAAAGTAAGAAAAAAAAAAAAAAACAAACCAACTCCACAGTCTACCTGTGAAATGAAATATTTTATTCCATCCTTCTAAGGATTTATGGGTGATGACAAAGTACAGCACAGACCCATTTCACTTCTCAGCTTCCGGTAAACAGGACTGACTAACTAAAAAGAGAGTTGCAATTCAAGCAATGGGAATAAGGTGTGGATATTCTCTTACAGTGAACCGCTCCATAAGCTTAAGAGGCTAACCTCACCATTAAAAACCAAGATACCTCCATGATTAGAGGGCCATGTCTTCCTGTTATAGAAGGGAAAAAAATAGAGTTACTAGACACTCAACTCTTCATTCACCTGACTGACTGGATAGATGGTAGAGAGAGCACTGGTGTCAATGGGTACCTCTGTGCACCTGCATGTGTATGCACATGTGTGCACATGCACATGTGTAAGTAGAGAAGCCTCACACACTTTAGTTGTAATCAATTTCTTTCCTAATTCCACATGCAAAGATCAAACAGAAGATATTCTGAATCTATTTTGGCCTCCTTATACTGAAGTCTTGATTACTGTTGCTTTATGTCACATCTATTCATGTGGCACGTACTGCATATATCCAGCATGAATGTTTCATGAATACATTTCATACATACATTCATTTCATGTTTCATGGGGAAGCAATCGCAATGTGAGACACAATGAATATTTCAGGTGACACATGACTGATGTGTTTGGAGATCTGGGTTTATTATGTACTTGCAACATTCATCTACTACTAGAAAGCTGGTCTTTCCCCCTATTGCACTGACTAAAGAAGGAAAACAAATGTGCATTTTGAATGTATCTGATCTTTTACTGAAACAATGAAATAATGTACTGTCATGTTTGTTTTCTACTGTCTTTCTCCGAAGAGCACAGTGATAAAAGCAACATCAAAACTTGTTTGTATTTGCTTCAAAATATAAAAGTTTCTATTATAAAAAAAACTTTTAATGTAACACATTGTTACTAGATTAGAATTCATATAATTTGTTTTAATACAACATTTTTTGAGTAGGCTTTTTACTATAGAAACCATTCTAGTCTACTATTTGATATCTGAAATTCTCTACAGAGTATCTCTATTCTCTTACATACTATCTCCAAATGATTAAAAAGTTCAAATTTATAAGCAATGTCCTACACGCTCATCAGCAAATAGTTGTTAGAACAAGAACCTGGGTGAGTATTTGTTACCATCTCATTTCTGCTGTAAGAATGCCGAATTCTGTAATGGTGGTTTCCTTTCATTTCTATCTTATGATATCTTATGATTTCTTCATACCAAAACAAAACAAAAAAAGAAATGACATGCCCCACCCATACACTAACACACATGATTTTGAAGAGGCTTCATTTGATCCAATGACGGAAAAATAACTTTTTTGAAGCTCAAAAAGTTTCACAGTGAAGAGTCTCTCTCCATTATTATTCAGCAGGTTCTATTAAAAAAATAATATCTAACACAGCATCTTTGTAATAGCAAAACCATATATCTGCTTATTTCCTATTATTTCCTCCCAATATTGTATTTAACTAGAGCACTAATAATTCCATGTAGTGCCCAAACCAAGGCAGGTCTGATTATAACTTTTAAGTTGTTTTGAAAAATGAAAAAGATATAAACTTTCAAGAGAATGTAGAGAATGACAAAGGGAAGACAGAAGTGGCCTTTAAAAGCCCAAGAAAATATAGGTGTCTACAATCTCATAAAGTTTTTTCTTTAATGGTTTTAAAATTAACATCCTGCTTTTGTATCTTCCTTGCATGAAAAGATGTCTGGGCCATCTTTACGACTTCTCAAGGAAACCTGGTGTGCAGATGTGAGGAGCTTCATGGGCTTAGATTGGAAAAGGCATCCTGCGAAGGGGTAGTCACTCCCCCATTATTGATCCACAAAGATCTAAAATACTTTTTTTTAGCAGCTTCTCTTTTATAGCTCATGAACCCTGGTCCCCACTTGAGGCAAGCCCTGCAAGTGCTGCCACCTGAGTCTCCACAGTAGGAAGAAGATGAGGGGATCTGCACTGTACACTAATGGAGCTGCGTGTCTTGCAGCTCCTTACCCACTAATAGCATTGGGAGCCCAAATGTCCCACCAAATTCAGCCCCGAGACAGAGCCTTCACTCCTTGCATAGGAATATACAAGAAATTATGTGGGAAGTTTGAGCTGTCTGTAAGTTAATTTAAGAAGCTAAGGAAAAAATATGAAATCAGACTTCATCTAAAACTAGCTGTTGCTTTCAGGTGGCAATTCAAGCAGCTAATGCAGCTGTTCTACAATCCCTCCGAGTTTCCCCACTGCTAAGAGAAAATTTTACCACCTGGAGAGATGCTTACTTGGTAGAAAAATCTGTGGACCTTGACAAATTACTAAATGTTAAATGGAAAAATCCCAGCAACAACTCAAACCCAAACATATTGCTAAGTCAATTGGCCTAATTGTGAAACTCCCTCGTTACAGTTTCTCAAACCCACCTGTTTCCCATTCAGTGTCATAATTGTGGACATTTCTGCTTCTCTACCTCCATTTGCAGCCCTTATTTAAAAAGTACACTTTGCAGGGTAGAAAACACTACTTTCCTCTTTCCTCCTTTCCTAATTTTATAGATCTTGCAGTGAGAAAAATAGAAAGCATATAGCCTGCTTATAGTTCATTATATTTATTTATTGTATTTTTAGCATAGTAAATCTCAGAAGTAAAATAATTCTGCCACAAGGGGTAATGTTTCTTGGTCAGAAAAAATAAAGGATTCAAACAATCTAACAGTATAAGTACGTCTGAATTCATGCTATGCAGAGATGCTGCTGAAAAATCAAACCCACATCCAGCATTCGGAGAAAAGGCTTTCTTAATCCTTCAGAAGCAGACCTAGTAAATGAATAGAACACATTGAGAAACAAAAACAAATTTTAGAAAAATTACATTATATAACTATCTGTCAGCAGTTCTAGAAAAAAGGAAAAAAGACATCTCTTCGAATCAGTAAACAAAAAAAGCTAATTGTAATTTTAAATGAGGCCACAGGTGTTAGTTACTTAAATGCCTTCCTATGTGGCAGCTGCTTGCTGATTGGTTTTGGTGGACAGTTCTTCACATCAAGGAGCTCATCACAATTATCGCCTTTGTTGGCGGTCTTGGTGTAAGCCAAGAACTGAATGGCCATCTACACTCCCTCTCATGTGTAGCATGTTGATGAGGCTTGTTCACGCTGTACTTACTTGTTCAGAGGTTCAATAGTTGAGTTTAATTCCCACGCTTTACTATCCAGCAAACCTATCTTCCCTTGAAAATATGTATTCTTATATAATCCTGTCTGCCTCAATTAATCACTGTGGCTTTAGATACCATCCCAGTCCTTGAAACTGAAAATGGAAGGTCAGCATCCACAAATTTCAGTTCTTACCTCAGAAGTCAAAAGTTTTTGGAAGAGACAATGTGGAATGGCCAGCACAGCTAAATAAAAGATGTGAAGATATTCTTCAAGAAAGGGCAACAATGAATCATCTGTAAACAAAAGTGTCTTGACCATACAGACTACATAGTGTTTTTCTAAATAGAGATGCTGTACCATACAATGCAAACACTCACAGATAAGGGAGGGGGGAGAGAAAATAAAACTACCCCCGAAACCTTCCCATTGTCTTGGTTCAGGAATGGAACAGAAAGATTATTGAACCTCAGTCTTGAGAGACAAATATGTGTAAAGGCTAACTGATCCCTCTTCCACATTAGTGTTAACGTCACTTTAAAAGCAACACATTTGTTTTCCTAAGTAGTAGCATTTAATCCATTTCCTATACACAGAAATGAAATACTGCTTACACATACACATATTATGCATATATACACACACACATATACATACTACAGAGTAGCATATGAAGAATTGTGTTACTCTGTGATCTCGACCAATGATAACTAATTGTGTTCCTTTCAACTGAAATTCATCTTTACCTTTCACATCATTCTGCTTACACTGAAATCGCCAACAGAAATCTAATTTATGCGTCAATATAAGAATTCTAGGTCACTGTGGTATGTTTTGTAGATGATTCCCAACCATCACTTTAAGGCATTTCTAATGTTCCCATCATGAGAACATCTCCACCAGTCTATGGCTATTTGAACAAAATATATGAAATATAAGAAGATACATTATTCTTTGGTATTTCTCAAACTTCTCTTTCAGAAGCAAAGAATGATTTTGAGAATATATATATATAAATAATTTACAAATAAAAAAAAAATAGGGCTCACATCTACTTATATCCATATATTAAAGACTAGCATTATTGTCCTCAAGAGTTCACACCTGGAAAGTGGTAGTTGTAAAAATGAAGATTCCCTCTCAGTTCTCATGTTTCTCAAATAAAGATAAAAGCATCTATACACTCAGAAACAATGTGGTGAAAACAACTCAGATGTCACATCTGAATGCTTGAAATATGTGAAGTGCAATATAAGTGGTTAGTATTACTCTAGTGAGAGTCTTGATTTTCCATACAGACAGCTCTGGGGTATACTTTCTACTTAATGGTTCATTTTAATTTACTATGATGGTTTTGGCTGTTGCTTTTTGAATTATTTTATGATGTTTAAAGATTTCCCATGATAAAAATACTTCAACATATTTATAATCTTTTGATTCTCTGCATGCTAATTTGGTCAGTTACCACTTCTGGTTATTGATCATCTGAGATGGTCACAATTCTAAGCAAGTGCCCACAATGAAATTGCACTGCAAGACAAAACCACAAAGACACTAACTAGGAAAAGCGAGACTATAATTGCCATTTCCTAATCTCAAATATCCAACCAATAACAAGAAAAGGGAGCAAGATGAGAAAATTCAGCCATGTTCAAATAGAAATAATTTTAGTTTAAAATATTATCTTGGAAAAACAAAATCTGTGAATCGGTAAAAAAAGTATAGAATTACTAGAAGGGTGAATTTCTGTATTCAGTGCATGGGATCCCTATTTAGTTGCAGTAGTAGTCTGGAAAGTACAAAGCTAACCAACTTTTAAAGGGCAAAGAAGTGTTTTTTAGGAGAACACAGACCAGAGGGCATGACTCAGATTCCCTGCTTGAACCCAGCTAGGCTTTCCTTTACACTCATTGAGTCCTTCCTCTTGTTTTCCACAGTCAGTCCTTTCCCTCCTCTGTTTTCATCCATTCACTAGGCAACGTTTGCCTCTTCTTGCCTTTATCTTAGGCTGCTTTTAATGCATTTCTTCAATCATAATTCCAGATTAAAAAGTGAATTGATATTCTTGCTCATTTGGTGAAATTTTGTTGTACCCTTCCCACCTACCAGTAGCTGAGAGCATTTTAATGAGGCCTTAACTTTCTAGACTAGCTTTATGGCACTACTGTAACCAGAGAGAGATGAAAGACTTCAAGATTGCAAGTAGGGAAGTCTCCTCACCTATTTATCTCCTTGCCAGAACTGGTCATGAATTTTCCACCAGCCAGTTTCTGCATCAGACCATGCAGGACTGTCACAACTGAGCCAAGGTACAGCAATTGTCAAAGTGAAATACAATGGTGGGTCATTCCTGACAGTATTTCTCTCTAGTCCTTTGACATTATGTCCATCCTGACTTTGAGGTATTTGCCCAATCTCCTAAAAATTCCCCAGGTCAGCTGACAACAATGGTGGAAGTCATAAGATCCCAAGCTCCAAGCCTTGTACCACAGATGACAGGTCTCCCAACAGCCTTGCTGGGGCAGTCAGGAGGAGAAAATAATTTTCACAAAAGGATTTCCTTTTGTTCAAAATGCTTTTCCCTTTCTTCTCATATGCTAAACTACAGGGATTAGTGGTTTGTTTTGTTTGTTGGTTGGTTGTGTTTTTTTTGTTTTTTTTTTTTAAATAAAAGGCTTGAGAGGTGGCCCCACGCAAATCTCATGATATTCAACAAGGTCAATTGCAAGGTCCTGCATGTTGGCTGGGGCAATCCCAGGAACAAATACAGACTCAGGGAGAATGGACTGATAGCCATCCTGAGAAGAAGGACTTGGGGGTGTTGGCTGATGAGAAGCCCAATATGAGCCAGTAGTATGCACTTGCAGCCTAGAAAACCAACTGCATCCTGAGCTGCATCAATAGCAGTGTGTCCAGCAGGTTGAGGGAGGTGATTCTGCCACTCTTCTCTGCCCTCATGAGACCCCACCTGGGGTACTGTGTCCAGATCTGGACATAAGAAGGACATGGATCTGTTGGAGAGGTCCAGAGGAGAGCCACAAAGATGGTGATCAGAGGTCTGGAGCACCTCTGCAATGAAGTGAGAGAGTTGGGTTTCTTCAGCCTGGAAAAGAGAAGGCTCTGGGGAGACTATTGCAGCCTTCCGGCACCTGAAGAGGGCCTACAGGAAAGATAGGGAGGGACCCTTTATTAAGGGGTGCAGCAATACGATGAGGGGTAACAGTTTTAAACTGGAAGAGGGGAGATCTAGATGAGATATTAGGAAGAAATTCTTTGCTGTGAGGGTGGTGAGGTACTGGAACAGGTTTCCCAGAGATGATGTGGATGCTCCATCCCTGGAAGTGTTCAAGACAGGCTAGCTGGGGTTTCGAGCAACCTGGTCTAGTGGGAGGTGTTCCTGCCCATGGCAGGAGGTTCAGAACTAGATGTTCTTTAAGATCCCTTCCAACCCAAAACCTTCTATGATTTTATGAAAACTTCAAAACAATACCATCGTGAGTGGTCCTGTGACAATCCATCCATAAGAACAAACAGGGAACCCCAGATGGAGTAGAGGAAAACTTTGTACATTGCACAACTCTGTATGGCACCTATTTACAGCCAGAAAGAAAATGGTATCTCCTCCCGTTCACCTTGTTTCAACAGACAAGCATGGAGTTGCTTTACTTCCACACATATTTTACAAATCTGGACATCTGTCGCATAATTACTAGAGGTTAAAATAGCAGGGCTAGCAATAGAGATAACAAACTAAATCTTGTTTGAGAAATCTCTGTATTCCCTCTGTCATGCAGAATGAACTTTATCAGTCATTAAGTTTGTAACCTAAGTTACTTACCACACCTGTGGGCTTTCAAATGGAATCAAAGGAGTTAGTTTTGACCTTTAAATGACTGGAAAAGGGTACTTGAGAGATATTTTCTCTGTTGTGTGATTGTGTTGGAGAGAAATCTGTGCTAGAGCTCTATCAATTTAGTAAAGTGGGACCTCCTCGAAGGGCATTCACTGTCAAAGCCCCTTGACTCTGAAATTGGATGCCTCTTTATCTTCCCAGCCTGGATTTATTGACTCTCCTGTAAAGATATTGGGTTGCCTTCTTTACTAGAAAACTGAAGAAGGCCTTTGAACATTAAGATAGGGGTTGATATTTTGAGCAGTTTAATAAAGGCTGTTGCTTTGTGAGTATTAGAGGCAGTTGAGTACATTTTAATGAAGCTCTGTAATACCAAAATGAGGCACAGTAACATTTTATGTTATGCTTTCAGACTCATTAAGCAGAAAATACTTATATACAATTAGAATAAAATTGTTTTACGTGAAGAAAGCATTTCTTTGATTGGGAACATTTCTTTGATAAACAAGTCCAAAGCTACATGTTTTAAAGGAACTGAAAGCATTTCTGTTGCAAGTTTGGATTTTGGGTCTAAAATGAAATTAAGCGAGTCATTAGGGAAATGGCAGCAAAAGTTCCATTTGATGAGGTAGTCTATCAAGTGATGTGTGAACTAGCAAACTACATTCTAGATGCTGAGATATGTATTAGTATTTGTCCCCCAGGTCCCTGAAAAGTGAATGCCAGAAGAAAATCTCTTAAAGAGTCAATTGCTTGTCACTCATTACTTGCAAGTAAATTCTGTATCTCTCCAGCACTTAGATGCAACAGGAACTAAAGGTGCAAGTGGAAAGCAATAACTGAAGTCAGATGAACACAGAAATGCCTATCTATCTAGCTGAGCTACTGGGAGCTAAACTAAACTCACCCCCCTAAAACGGTAGTGTTATGTTCTTTCTCTCTACTTCCTGAAACAACCAGACTTTAATCTGTCAACCAATCTGACAGTATCTCTCAGCTTGGGATGAGACACCCATTTCATTCCTACAGGTTAGTTTCAAATTAACTACCTGAAAACAACGAATATATATTTGGTTAAGAAGGCTTCTCAAATACTTGTCAAGCTTTACTGCTTCTTTCACAATGGCCTTTGTATATGCACACTGTTTCTCAAGTCAAGTTTTCAGGGACAGGGTTTAGCTGTGGACTTGGCAGTGTTAGATTTATGGTTGGACTTGATGATTTAAAGGTCTGTGCCAACCTAAATGATTTTATTCTAAGTGATTGTAAGTGTAGGTTTCAATTTGACAGCTGAAAAAAATTCTACTTATCAACTTACAGTTCCTCTGTAGAAAGCAGAACAATGGTACCCTCGTAAAGGCCATAAATGCATACAGTGATGTAATGGCCTACTATTTCACACAATATCAAAACTGTATTTTTTCACTTTATAAAAGATTGAATTGAAAAATAATTAAATTACTAAGCAAAATAATGAAATTATATTTCTAAGAAATGTTTGCATTCTTAAATCTGTTTCTTGCTTGAGTGATGTATTTATACCTCTCCAGTTCTGCTGTAAAATTAAAGATACCATTAAAATATTTTATATAACTTTCCACACAGCTGTAAATACTGGTAACTTAATTCTGTTAGCTAGCAACTGTTATGATTTCATATCTGCTTTAAGAAATCAAAGAAAAAAAAATTGAAAAGTGAAGCTAATCACTTAAAATTATTTGTCTTCCCCAAATTGATCTAATAAAATACATACTGAAATGTCTATGTCTTAAATTACTATAAATATTTCAAAGATCTTTCAACATTTCAATATCCAGTACAAGTTTACTGTGAGAAAGGACTACCATGAAATCTAATAAGCCCTAATAGATTGTTCTAAAAATATCAAGAAACTGAAAAATTATGATAATTTCCTTACAAAAGGGCAAATCAGAAGGTCTTCCTTTCTTTTGTAGTGTTTTCATTATGCAAGTACTTATAAAACAAGATATTATAGTCTTCTTTCCATTCCTTTTGTTTCACTTTGGCTGGATCACAGGTAAAGTGTGGTTAAAAAACACATTGCCTTTATCTGCTGTAAGTGAAACTTTACTTAAAACAGCAGTGATAATGATTGCATTGGCTACAGCTAGATATTCTGTTGAAATACAGTTAGTGCTTGGCTGAAATTAAATTTTTTCCTATTTTGCTTATATATTGCTATTACAATAAAAACAAAACCAAACACACAACAACAAAACCAAAAACAACCCCAAAAAAACCTTACAAATTGAGGTTCAACAAGAGCAAATGTAGGGTCCTGCACCTGGGGAGGAAGAACCCCAGGCACCAATATTGATTAGGGGTGGATCTCCTGGAAAACACTTCTGAAGAGAATGACCTGGGAGTCCTGGTGGACAGCAAACTTCCCATGAGCCAGCAATGTACCTCTATGGCCAAGAGGGCCAATGGAATCCTGGGCTGCATAGGGAAGAGTGTGGCCAGTAGGTCGAGTGAAGTCATTCTCCCCCTCTACTCTGCACTGGTGAGGCCACAACTGGAATACTGCATCCAGTTCTGGGCTCCCCAGTTCAAGAGAGACAGGAAACTACTGGTGAGAATCCAGCGTAGGGCAACAGAGAGGATTAAGAGATCGGAGCACCTCCCTTACAAGGAAAGGCTCCAAGAGCTGGGGCTCTTTAGTCTGGAGAAGAGAAGGCTGCGGCGAGACCTTATCTATGTTTACAAGTACCTAAAAGGTGGGTTAAAGGAGGATGGACCCAGACTCTTTTTAGTGTTTTTCAGCAATAGGATGAGGGGCAATGGATACAAGCTGGAACATAGGAGGTTCCATTCAAATATGAGGAAAAACTTCTTTCTGGTGAGGGTGACAGCACTGGAACAGGCTGCGCAGGGAGGCCTGTGGAATCCCTTTCCCTGGAGGTTTTCAAGCCCCACCCAAATGCAGTTCTGAGTGATGTGCTCTGGGCAATCTTGCTTTAGCAGGGGTGTTGGACTAGATGATCTCTAGAGGTCCCTTCCAACTCTGAAATTCTGTGATTTAGCCATTCACAATATACTTTACTATATCATTCTATAGTGTTTCCCAGTGGCTCCAATTCTGCCTCATAGAAAGCCAGACAGATAAAATTAATAAGGAACAGTTAAGTCTTGAACCTAAAGAAACTTTGAAGTCAGTTCGAAACTATAGCTTTAAGAAGATCTCTGCTTAATACTGTTTCATCTGCAACTGAATTAAGAACTTCAATTAAATTTTTTGACCAGATCAATTTTTAAAAGTTCCAATTTTTTTCTTCCCATCCTAACCTGCCTTTCCAAAGTAAAGGCTTAGCCCTTCCTAATATGTTCCAGTTGTTATGAAATTAAATGTGAAAAATGAAAGCAAAGGCAGTGAGGGTCTAGATTCACAAAACTAGAGAAAGATGATTTATAGTATCTCCAGGGCTGAAGAAATTAAACTGGAGAAATTAAAATCAGAGATAGTTCTTGAACTTGCAGTTAAAATATCTGCAAATATCACTTCCTCCTATTTTTTCTTCTTACTCCCCAAGAAAAAATATTATTTTTGTTCATTTTAACATGCATCTCATATCTCTCTTTCCCTCTCAGAATGAGAAATCTCTGGTTTTATTACTTTCTCTGCACCATATTCCTCATTGCAAAGGTGGGCACTGTGAGAACGGCTTGGTGAGAAAGTTTTGTGGTTGCTTGTTAATAAAGGTCAAAGTTTGTGAAGTAACATGTACTATGAGAGATACATGTTTGAGAACAAACTAACTCTAGTTTCCTCTAAAACAAGAAGAAATGAAAGATAACCACAGCTTCCAGACTTTCAAGCCAGTTTTAGTTTGTTTTATCAATGTTTCCAGTGATTGCTGGGTTCCTCTGTATTAAAGTTGCTTGTAAGCATCCCTGAAGGTACATCTACACTGAACATAAAAGACGTCCAGAAGTGACACTGAGCACTGGATCATCCCTGATCATCCACACTTCTTTTTACTTAGATCCCAAACTCTCTTTTGGAGTGGACAAACCAGCTCTTCCCAAAGTAAAATCTCTGTCCATTTTTGGAGATAATTTATTCCTGGGTTGACTCTCAAGACATGGTATAGATAACATTATACACAACTACCTCCCATCACCCAAGACAGTCTCTCAACATTATCTTGGCATATATTACTTCCTCAGACATACCCCAGCCACAGCCCAGATTAACACCTAGTTTCACATTCATATTTCGAAATAACAAGTTGGTCGTTGCAAAAGAGCCCAAATATTTTATGCAGTTTGAACTTAACCAAGAAAAAAACATTTATGTCTATGGACTCAGAGACCAAAAAGGGCAGAAGATATCCAGAACAAAGTGAATTTTAATGCAGGCATGGCCAGTGTGCCCTAGAGAGAACTAGCTTGAATCAGTATAACAGTAGCCCTGTTTGTGTCATTGGCCTCAAGGCCTGTGATTGCTCCTTGATGTTTTTATGTTGCAGAGACCTTGGAGGGTTACCCAAGAGCAGAAAATAGTTGAACCTCAGAATAAACCATCCCATAAATACTGGCTTACCCTAAGTTCAGGACAAAACTGTTCACCAGCTCTGATGACTCTTCATCAGCTGACAGTTCATTTTTCATGTAGTATTCTTAGTTGGTGGGATCAAGCAGTTATATTATTTACCCAAATCACTTGACTGGACTGTACCATTTTTTTTTTTTTTTCTTACGTAATGCTCTTGCCATGAAGCCTAGGGCAACACAGGGCTAGGTCACACCCTGACAGTGAAGTCAGGAAGGTGAAAAGTTCTCCCAGATTTCATAGATTAAACAAAACCAATGCCTGTTAATTTGTCATAATGGAAGCTGCCACATAGCATGTACACATGCATATCCATAAGAACACTGCAATTAGTATCAAGCTGGGCCTAGCTATTTTTGCATATTAATTGCATGAAAAAGGCACTGACTTTTGCACTTAGTAGTCCCCCTTCCAGCACTGGCTACAGCAATACAGAAGTGTTCTCTGGTTTCCAGCTTCAGTTGGTCATCTTGTCTTCCATTGAGAGATAAGTGATATTTCTGGATTACTGATATTTATTTAGTCTTCATTTTAAAATTACAGATATTCCCAGATAGCAATCTACAAACTGCTTAAGTGAATTTTACTTAAGTAAAAGTGTAACATTTTGATTTTTTTCAGCTACTATGATTATATGCATGTTGGAGTACAGTTGAAAAAATCTTTTTCAGGATCTATTCTTTATATCATCAATTTTATACGGTACCAGTCACTTTTGACGGATTGTTAGTCCTTACATAGAATAACTAAATCTAATACTGGAAATCCATTGACAGCAAGTGCCCAGATATTCATTAGTGACATGTTACCATAACATTATCTTTCAGCATGGACATAAGGGAAAGATAAACTTCAATGGATTTAATTTTACACAATTCTTCTTAAGACTGTGCTAATAGTTTAATGACACAGAGATTTTAGAAAGAAAAGGTGCAGAAAATGTAATAAAGATGTTTTTAAAAGACTGAAAGCTCCCAGAATTTTGAAGAAGAGTTCAGCAGTTGTCAATGCCAATAGAATTTAATGGAGTAGATACAAAGCAAAAGACAAAATCAATACCTAGGTGTTTGTGCTTCATTTCTTTATAGTTGTCAAACCTTTGAAGTTGTTAAATAATGACTTATAGACTAAGAATAGACATCTACTTTGACATTTCCTTAACGCTGTGTCAAGAATCCAGCTACTCACATGCAAAAAAAAAAAAAAAAAAATTGATAAAAAAAAAAACCTT
>VXBJ01004002.1:644493-741010 GCA_013400055.1 Nycticryphes semicollaris | reverse complement strand
CAAAAAAAAAACAACCACCAAACAACTTAGTACTTTTAATATCTGCTCTATTTGAGTTCCTACTCATAAGGCAGATGGTCTGAACGTAGTATCACATTAAGCACTGGCTTGAAAAAACTTCTTTCTTGCAGCAAGCTGATTTGTCCCCTGGTACTGAAAGGGTTGCACTGAGACAAACCAATAACTAAAAAACTTCCTTTTGCTTTGGAGGTGATACCTCTGCAGTCATTACTCTCCTTCCAAGTATTTTACAGCTGGTTGAGAGGACACACAAAATCTCCAATAAGATTGCACTATAAATGGTTTTTAATCTTCTATGCAGAACTACACAGACTAAATTACCAAATGCAGTGTTGCTTGTATTAAGATGGAATAACTTTCAGCACATAATCCTTTTTTCCCAGGGAAATTTGCAAGGAGTCGGAAGTTTAACAGCTGTATCATAAATTCCCACTGAAGATAGAAGTGGTACTGCTATGGCACATAAACTTATTCATATTCACTACATTATTTCCAATGGGAAATATCCATGAGCCACGAAATGACTCCAACCATTATTATTGTGTAGCTGTTGTATAAAATTATCATAGATTATGTTCTGAAAATACATAAAAGTTTTGAGGGCTTTTTATTGTTGTTGTTTTCATTGCTTTGTTTTTGTGGTTTGTGGGGTTTTTTTTAGTATTTCAGATATCTTTCCTTTTCTTGATTATTTTCTTTTACTGTAGCTCTCTCTTTCCTAAATTGAGACCAGCACCACCAATTCATTGGTGGCTGGAGACAGAGGCAGGGTCTGCTGAAGAAAGCCAAAGATAAACTAATAAGCACAGCAAGAGAAGGATTTCCTTAAGAAGATTTTTTTTTCCCTTTCTCACATGATCATCAGTTGCTGAGGATGTCAGAGTTTACTCCTGACCTGAATGCAAAGATCAATAATATAAGTGATTAGATTGCTCCAGGGGAGTGATAGGTTTACTTCCCTGCTGAAAGCAAAGCCAGGTTAGCAGATTGCTTGTCCGTAGAAGATGTGGCCTATGTGTGCCTTCAAGAGATTTTATTTGAACCTTAACATTTTCGCTGTGGCTAAAAAAGAAAGATGCAGTAAAAAAGCAGGTATTTTTATGCTTAAGCTTTTGCTGTTTTCCTGTTAAAAAGGTTTTGGTTGAGCTTTTCTTTTTTTCCTTTCCTTTAATGAAGTATGAATTCTTGCATTTTTAAAGTGACTTCCACGCCCTTATTACAGTAACTCTTAAAAATCTGAAATTCTTTAGATTCATTCATATTTTGAGACCAATAAAGTTAGTATATATAAATAACATTAAACAGTTAAAGTTAAAAGTATGTATTTTGTTTGTTTGGAGAGATTGGGAGTGGTAAATTGAATACATTGACTAAATAGTTATTATAGAAATTTTACTAAAAGTAACTGTGTGAACTTTTATGCTCTTTAAAAGATATTCTGTGGGACTTGCAGAAGAAGGTTCCATTTTCGATATCAGCTGTTTGACAGTTTTCTTTGCCGTGATATCATAGGAAAAATACACAAAGAAAGCTAAACTCAGTAAGGAGGTCTTTGAGCTGTGCCTAAAGATGCCCCCAAACCCTAAGTAGTAGGCTCCAAATGCATAGACCAGACATCTAGACAACACAGCTTCTTCAGTACATGGTTCAGGTTTGTAATGAACATGTGCCATCTTCTCCTGAAGAGTGCAAGCTTTTATAGATAAAATAGAGAAATGAGGCAAGCCACCTTAAAGAGACGGGGTAAGGGATAAACCAGCAGTGGGAAGCCTTGGCATAACCATCTGCATTGCTACACAAGCGAGCAGCAGCAGCAGCACTCACATCTGTGACTGCTCTGGAGGGGCCTGTGGTTTGACCCCAGAATGAAACTGAGCCCTGCTAGGTCACTGTTTTGGATGGCAGCTAGCAATGGGTCTCAGTGCCACTCTCTTGCCAACTGACAGCACTGTCTCAATACTTCTTTCAAAACTCAGACTGAACCACAGATGCCTCTTTTCTTAATCATTCTATAAAATAATTTATTTTCTTCTAAGAGAAGTCAATCAAAAGTCTTCAACAGATACCATTTCCTGATGCTGCTACATAGAACAGTTTAGTCCCAAAGACCAGTTACAAAATACATGAGGCTATCTCTTGAAGTAAGAAACACTTTGGTGTGTGAAATCTAGTTATAGGTAATTTTTGAGAATGCTCAATAAAAGCAAAACTCCTTGGTCCCATTAGGACCTTCTTCCATTCCAACATTTTTTTTAAAAAAAACCAACCACATAGTCTTAAGTTTTGTTTTCTTAATTTGGTATGTCTCCTTATACGCATGTTGCACAGTTTGCTATAATACTATAAAAACTTCAATATCGTCTGTTTTAAAATTATTTCAAATACATCAGAAGTCTGATGAAGAACTTTTCTCGAATGTAAACAGAGATTAAAAAGTTATACAAATATAAAGATCAGTTTTGGAATTTCAGGAGACTGCTATACAAGAAAAAATTATAACTGAAATGATAGCTGAATTAAAGAATGGGTTTAACAAAATCTAATTTTTAAAGTCTATGGTTAAACCAGGTTACTGGTTACGTTCCTCATCCTCCTTTTTTTTGCACAGGTATGGCAGAACATGGCTGTGCAAATGAGAAAACTCATATACTTCATTATAATATAAAAATCTAAAATGCACAAAGAAAGGAGAAGCAGCATCAAAAACTGCTAACACAAATTTGAAAGCTACTTGAAGGTTTGGTATCATTGGTATCCAAACATCCATGTGCATCATGTCTTTCTTTTTTAACACAGGGGGTTTTGGGTTTGGTTTAGGTTTTGGTTTTTAAATTCACAAACAAAACATGTTTTCCTTAATTTCCAATACAGTGCAAAATTCAATTAAATGTAATCCAATGCAAAATAATTTTAAGTTTTGAAATCAATTCTTTAACTTTCTCATT
Organism: Nycticryphes semicollaris; assembly: GCA_013400055.1. Taxonomy (NCBI): domain Eukaryota; kingdom Metazoa; phylum Chordata; class Aves; order Charadriiformes; family Rostratulidae; genus Nycticryphes; species Nycticryphes semicollaris. Next base: position 738,044 of record VXBJ01004002.1, on the reverse strand, counting down.
TATACATTATTTCCCTTAACAGTCTGAACTGCAATACAGTTACCAGCTGCTGATCACGCATAAACCAGACAATAATGTAATTTATTCTCCTAAATAGAAAGTGTTCCACTTTCAGAAATTAAAATGTATAAAGAAATAACATTTTATCCTACATTTTACATAACTTCACTTCCTACTTTGCAATTAAAAAACAAAACAAACAAAAATTCCTTAATGTAAGAATAATCTAATCCTGTTTCTAGATTATTATTGCTGATTGTGACTCATAAACTCTGGAATTAAAATAGAAGTTGTATTTATATTTTACAATCCCTTGTTTATTAAAAATTAAAAGAATTCAAAATGAAGGTTTTCTAACTTTTGGTGTTTATACTGTCTACTGTCCTGGTTTGAGTTGAACCAATTATTCAGACCTTAAAATTTACAAGAAAATTACAATTTTTCCTGAAGCTCCCAAGTATGACAATGTTTACCTCGGTGTGGGTGACCAAGATATGATTTCCCTGGCATCATTTTTCCTTCTGTCTTTAAAAAAAATAATTCTCAATCTGAAGAATTTATTTTTGGAGGTAAAAATAAATCCATACAACTAAAATGGTCCAAAGTAATTTTGGATGGTCCAAAGCCAAATTAATTTTGGAATGGACCATATAATACAAAATGGCAGGCATTTCCTCCCTGCTGCTCAAACACAAGTGATTTCATCACTATCCCCAGCCCCCAGCAAACACTACACCTTAACCCACTAAGATAAAGCATTCAATGCGATGCTTTCGGACAAAAATGTGGAAACATGCTGTGTCTATGATAAGGGGACTACCTATGCCAGTTTTTTTTTGCCAATGATGTTGATTACATTCTTCTAAGAAAGAATGTAAATGACATAACTACAGTAACTACAGACAGAATCACTTTCTTATCTGCAGTATAGTTTGTACAGATTTTACACCTTGTACATGAGGGATTTCCATAGGTCAAAGTAGATGCTCTGGTGTATTTTCTGAATGTGTGGACAACACAACCCTATACACAGAATTGTGCCAGTCTCAGTATGGAGCTGCTGGATTCAATATTTTTGCTATAAATTTGGCTGGGACTGACAAAATACTCTACACCACTCTAAAAACAACTATGCTGTTATACTGGGTAAAATATTCCATTGCTGTGTTCCGATATCTTCTTTCCAGACATTAGGTCAGGGAATGACAAAACAGGCTGGTGAGATATCAATATCAGTTAACGCTCCTGAATGGCAGAGTATTCAGTTATTCACTTAAGGGTAGAAAAATCTCATGACAGCAATTTATTTAAACTGCTGGTAGAAAATACATAGAGATTTCTATCTGATAGTGTTTACTGTTTTCTGCCAAATTAGGAGAAAATTATAACCTTCTGGCAGCTGGAAATAATTGCATCCAGGTAATCAAACTTGTGTTAGTAAGGTAAGAAAGCAGGAAGTAAAAAACAGAGATAATTATTTTTAAAAGAACACACTGAAAGTTAGATAAATGCTTGATGTTTTAAATAAATATCTACTATGTTGTTATAATATATGTAATAATTATCATTCACAATTATATAAAAGGAAGGTAAATGTTTGCCAGAATGTGTGACCCTGAGAAAACACTGCACTGAAAGTCTTTACCTTAACAAATATAAGAAATCAACCTCGTTGTTTTTACTTACTTTCTAGAGCTATTAGAAAGGAAAAGTGGAAATGGAATAGTGGAAAAATACAAATTCATCAAAAAATGTTCTATTTTACAAAGCTAAATTCAGAAGCCAGATTGCTTTGACAGCTGTGCTGCACTTCTATTTAAGAAAATGTTCCTCTTAACTAACTGTTTAGCTAGTTAAGTGGTATTTGTTGACTATCACTGATTCATGTATATTAGGACAGAATTTATAAGAAATTGGTGATTTATTTTTACAACATTATGTTTTAAAGGCCTCATGTACCTTTAAAGAGTTGTTTTGATATTTTTCTTTTTTATTTTTCTTCTCAAATTAAGATTACAATTTAAGCTAAACTGAAAAAGTTAGGTTTTATATCAACATCCCTCTAGCATTCTAGTATCTCTAGATTAAATAGACAAAAATTCTCTGCAAAAAAGTAAGATGGTAAAGTAAGATCATCCTCAGCTGATCCACGTTTAATGCAACAAGAATAATATATTTCATATGCTGCTTACATGAAAGTTTAAACAGAAATGTCTAATAATATTTAAATATAGGCATGCATATTTTGAATTACTAAGAAAACACTCTCTTCAGATAAAATAGGAGATGAAAAAAATTTCCAGATAATTTCTTGACTTCCATTTCAGTTTTTGCATTTTGCATTGTTTTGGTTTGGTTTTTTTTTATAATAAGAGAAAAGGAAGAGGGTACACATTGATTCTGAGGACAGAAAACTGCTTTAATTTCATTCCAAATACCCAATGTGAAAATACAGCATTAATAATAAATGCCGCAAAGATTAATCCTAACTCTACAATAGGAAAAAAATGCATAAAACCCATGCTTGTACAGATGCACAGAGTTAAGAGAAAGCAAACATTCTGAAGAGAGGAAACAAGGTAATGTTAGCAATAGAAAATGAAATAAGCATCTGAATGCATTACATTTTTCGTGAGAGAACAAAGGCCAGATGATGTCAAAGCAAGAGGATGTAAAACATGCAAAAAAACCAGTCTCCAAAGAAGTTAGTATCAGTCAGAAATCAAAATACACTAAAATTTGTTCTTATTTAAAACAAGATTAATTTAGCTATTAATTCCATCAGCTATAATTTTCACATTGGTGAGAAAATAAAATTGTCTTTTCTTCCTCAGTAACATTCTGGCTAATTCTCAGACATTAATGATATAACTAAGAAAAGAGTTGAAAAAAAATCACAGCTTCGAATTTCTTAAGATGTACAACAAATTCTTAAATCACTTCACAGGAACTGTGCTTTTTCCAGTGCTTCCTCTTAAAGCAAATAATACATTAAAGCAGTACTGAGAAACAGGACAAGGTTGCTGACTAAAGAGGGTATGAATAAATAGACTAAATCAATGTGAAGTATCAAGCAAGTCTAGTAAGAAAAAGGATACCATACTAAATGTGCCAGTAATCTTTAACTTAAAAGATACAGTCTTCATCTGAAATTGCAACAATGATGAAATTATGCCTCCTAACACATCTTTCTATTATGGGATGTATTTCTCAGCATGGATACATTTTACAGGATGAAGTGTTCTCTCTGCTCTAGACAAATATCCATTTGAAACTGATTTACAACTCCCTTGCCTCCTGGTCAAACATAGTTTCCTCACAAAGGTCACATCTCAAGGGACTGCTTCACACAATCATAGAACCATAGAATGGTTTCGGTTGGAAGGGACCTTAAAGATCATCTATTTCCAAGCTCCCTGCCACGGGCAGGGCCACCTCCCACTAGATCAGGTTACTCAAAGACCCATCCAGCTTCGTCTTGAACGCTCCCAGGGATGGGCTTCCACAACTTCTTTGGGCAACCTGTTCTAGCGCCTCACCACCCTCACGTAAAGAATTTCTTCCTAATACTTAATGTAAATCTCACCTCTTTCAGTTTAAAACTGTCATCCCTTGTCCTGTTGCTACACTCTCTGACAGAGTCCCAGTAGGCTCCCTTCAGGTGCTGGAAGGCTGTTACAAGGTCTCTCCAGATCCTTCTCTTCTCCAGGCTGAAGAAACCCAACTCTCTCACTTCATTGCAGAGGTGCTCCAGACCTCTGATCATCATCTTTGTGGCTCTGCTCTGGACTCTCTCCAACAGGTCCATGTTCTTCTTATGTCCAGATCTGGACACAGTATTCCAGGTGGGGTCTCATGACAGCAGAGCAGAGGGGCAGAATCACCTCCCTCAACCTGCTGGACACACTGCTATTGATGCAGCCCAGGATACAGTTGGCTTTCTGGGCTGCAAGCACACATTTCCGGGTCATACTGGTCTTCTAATCAACCAACACCTACAAGTCCTTCTCCTCAGGACAGCTCTCAGTCTATTCTCCACCCAACCTGCATTTATGCTTTGGATTGCCCCAGCCTACATGCAGGACCTTGCACTTGTCCTTGCTGAACTTCATGAGGTTTGCATGGGCCAAACTGTCCAGGTCCCTCTGGATGCTGTCCCTTCCCTCCAGTGTGTCAACTGCACCACACAGATTGGTGTTGTTGGCAAACTTGCTGAGGGGGCATTCAATCCCACTGTCCATGTTGTCAACAAAGATGTTAAACAGCACTGCTCTGAATACTTGCCCCTGAGAACATCATTTTACGCTACTCACCACTTGGACATTGAGCTGCTGACATAACTCTTTGAGTGCGGCCACCTAGCCAGCTCTTTATCCACTGAGCAGTCTACCCGTGAAATCCATGTCTCTCCAACTTAGAGACAAGGATGTCATGCAAAACAAGGCCAAACTCTTAAGAAGTCCAGGTAGCTGATGTCAGTTGCTCTTCCCTTATTCACCAACATTGTAAGCCCATTCTAGAGGGCTGCCCAATTTGACAGGAATGACTTCTCCTTTGTGAAGCCATGTTGGCTGTCACCAATCACATCTGTATTTTCCATGTGCCTTAGTATAGTTTCCAGGAGGATCTGCTCCATGATCTTGCTGGGCATAAAGGTGAGACTAACCAGCCTGTAGCTCTTCAGGTCTTCTTTTTTCCCTTCTTAAAAATGGGGTTTATGTTTCCCCTTTTCCAGTCAGTGGGGACTTCAACAGACTGCCACAACTTCTCAAATATGATGAATAGTGGCATAGCAACTTCATCTGCCAGTTCCCTCAGGACTCGTGGATGTATCTCATCAGGTCCCATGGATTTGTGCACTTTAAGGTTCCTTAAGATGGTCTCAAATATGATCTTTTACAGTTCCTCATTCTCCCAGGCTCTTGCCTTCTGCGACTTGGGTGGTGTAGCTACAATACTTGACAGTGAAGACTGAGGCAAAAAAGTCACTGAGTACCTGAGCCTTGTCCATATCTTAGGTGACCAGGTGTCCTGTTTCCTTCCAGAGAAGGCCCACATTTTCCGCACTCTTCCTTTTGTCACTGACATACCTACATAAGCTTTTCTTGTTGCCCCTGAGGTCCCTGGGCAGATTTAACTCTGTCTGGGCTTTAGCTTTTCTAACCTGATCCCCAGCTGTTCAGATATTTGTCACAAATACACGGTGACATGAAGTACTACAATTTTTTGTTCTGAGCTACTAGTGCAGCCATAGGTGTTGGGTAGTATTACTTCAAAGACAATGCGCATTTTAAGATTACATGAGTCCTAACAATGATCTCTGGTGAGCTACCAGGCTTAAAGTGTAAAGTTGCAATTTGTTCATTGCTGTAGTTTGGCTCTTCATTTCGTATATTTAATAAAAAGCTGATAATAATTTTATATCAAAGTTCAGCATTTTACAGATAAATACATACTTCTGTGAGCAAATAGGCATAAAATATGGAGGACAACCATGCACTGCAAAAACACGAAGAAACAATCCAAACCTATGGGGTTTTTTCTATCTTTTTCTCCCCAAAATGAACAAGAAAAGTAACAGGGGACAAATTTCCACTTCTTATACCTGAAAAAGCAATCAATTCATTTTATAAAGAGGAAACATATAAAAATGAATTTGATTGCTACAGCATTAGCTCTGAATTCTGCAACTTTATTTCTATGTCAAACCCTACCTTTATTTTGAGAGAACAGTCAAAGGAACAGATGCAATATGCTTCTTTTGGAGAGTTCAGCCAGAAATCCAGCAAATCAAACAGATCTATAATTTCCTTTTTTTTTTTTTTTAATGTATATATATTTTTTTTCTTAATGTAGAAATATCTTCCTTTTTCTGATCCTTATCCAGAGTGGCTGAAGAAGTTATTTCTTTCTCTTCAATCATTCCTCATCTGTCCTAGGCCAACATTCAATAATTCATTTATACTTCACAGACATGTTGAGACTGCTAATTAGTTAAGAGACTGATTTTATGCATAATAACTTGATATATGTCTATGCCAGACAGATGTGTACAGAGTCATAATATTCACTCCCGTAAAACTGTCATATGCTCTAGCAGCTTCTGCTTAAATAGAATTAAATTAAATAAATACAGAATAAAATAAATAAAGCCTTTTCTTTTACACAAGCTTTCAAATCAATTTACTTGAGATTGCTTAGAAAGCCAGTGAGGGCAAATGGACGTAATTAAAAGCATTTAAAGAATTTCAAAAGGATTTGTTCCAAAGACATTATTTATAAGCTATATTTCTACATTTCTAGAATGCTACATTATGTCTACATTTCATACAAAACTAAAATGTAGCTATGTCAGATATACTTAAAATAGTTCACTTAAGATTCTTTATTAAACAAAAAAAGAAAAAAAAAAGAAAGAGAATTTTAGGAAGTGATTTTCAATAATAGCTGAGAATAAGTTACAGTTTTTCTTTGGACTGGTGTAGTTTCCATCCTGTAATTATCTTACTCCCAAGTGGGCACTGTCACATTGCGTTGAATAGTTGAATCACCTTCAGAGTGCGCTTTTCACATGTTCATAGCCTGCAGCTTTCACTAGCCAAACTCATTGGGGATTCAATGCTTCAACCACACTTTGTTCTCACGTATGTCTGTTTAGAAAGAACCACCACCTTCTCACTTTTAATTATTTCATATTCCCATATTCTTCTATTTTGTGTTTTTACATTAAGTCTTCTTTACCTGTCAAATATCTGCACACTGTTTCAAGAGAAACATGCATTTTCATGTATAACACCTGTCTTCACAACTGCCAGAAAGACAAATCAGAACCAGTGTCATTGTTTTGCCTTTTAAAAATATTTTAGCTTCTCTGTAAGTACTTATAGCATCATTATAATGTAGTTTGAATGAACACAGATTTTCAAGAAACTTTTCCCTTATCTTTGTTTTCTGCATTGAAAGGCATAATCAATAATTCATCGATTTGTGAATTCATAAGTATGCCTCTTGTAACGTATTCTTTTCAAAGTTTTATTTTTCTGACATAATGAAATTAATTCTTATCACGCCAGCTAGCATATCTGAATGCTTTCCTGCTCTCAGTTTTGAAACATAATGTAAGGGTCTCTTCAAATTATCTGTTAGGAGTAGACTTCCAAGAAAGACCAGGAGAGATTATCAATTATAAGCAGAATATTAAAGCTATTTCCTTAAAACTGACTTGTCAGGAGAATTTTTGGTAAGCTAAGTGGAAGTTCTAAACAGAAGCATGACAACTACTTTGCAGAAATAATCAAATTCCATAAATGAAGCATTACTTTCCTTTGACTTCTTCCTGGTTCAGCACAGCATGAAGAACAACCAGCTCAAAATGTCCTCAGCTAAATTATTGTAAAAGCAAAGAAAGCAAATTCCATAAAGAGTGCAATTGTTACACAAAATTATACTTCTACCCTTGAAGAAACAATAACAAGTCCATAAATTAATTATTTCCAAGAGGCCCACACATGGTGCATGCCAAGGCCAGCAGCATGGCAGAAATACTGCAAGTGCACGCAGAGAGCCTAGTGGCAGCTCAGGCTCCCAGCAGCCTTCCAGCACTACAGCAACTGAGAGGAGGTAAGCTTATAGGATTAAGTTTGCCATGACAGAGCTTCCAGGGTATACTCAAGGCTACTATGTAGGGTGGAAAAACCCTTGTAGCAGTAGAGGAGAAAGCTGAAGAACTGGAAAAGGAGTTGTAGCTGTTGTCAGGGGAGGGTGGCACGGTTCACACAGCCGGCACTAGCAAGAAGGTTAATAACCCTGTCGTGTTCTCAGAATTCCCTCTTATAACAGAAGAAGCCTTCATTCTCATCAGCTAGAGGTTCAAAGTAAGTTGTGGTGGCAATCATGCTAATTATCATGTTTTCTTTTGGTACAAAGGAAGATGTTTTCTTTATCTCCTGAATGGGGGATATGCTATTGTCACATGGAGTCAGACTGAAAGCAACAGGACTCCAGACAGAAAGAACTGTATGCCTTCATGTAATCTTGTAGGATGTAGCTTTACACACTTACGTAAACTTTCATTTTAAAATTTATTTCAACTTCCTTCTGTTATGAAATGTCACACTGATGGGGAATGTACAGAAAAGAAAACTCAAATAAAATGTAACTGAATGTTTATCATCATCTTAATGGAATGTGTATTAATTCACATAATTTCAGACAGTTGAAGATACTGGAGTATATGCATACTTTTTAATACCATTTTTCTGTTTCTGAATTCTTTCACATTTTGAAATACTTTGGGACAATTTTTGCCTCATTTCTTCTATTTACCTCCATGCACCCCTCACTAATTAATAAAGTTCGGTGTTTCAGTTTCACACCTTCTGAAAAAGTTAAAGGAATAGAATATTAATATATGCAGTCAGTACTGCTCACGAAACCTTGCCATAAACACAGTCCTTAAAGACGAATGGAGACCTCTGGGTTTCAGAGAACCCCACTTAACAGCGCTGCTCTAACTACAGAAGGATGCTGGTTACTTCTGTCCTCAGCCACAGATAAAGTGACATAATGATGAAGCAGGAGGGAAAGCAACCACAGTCTGATTCATAACTGTAATTCAATTTTGAAGTCCCAAGGTTTGAAGCATCTTTGCTTTATTGTTGCAAAATTCTGGGTGAGTTAAAGCATTCTGCAGTGGTTTTACAAATTCCTGAAATAGGGTCTTTCTGAACCTCTGTAGTTCAAATGAATGAGACTTCAGGAGAATGGAGGACAGATAGCAATGTCAGATTCAACTCATCTAAGAATTCTGCACTGTTTTTCTTCTCAGGGAGACCAGAGGCATAGAAACAAGAAATCACAAATCTAAACATTTATTTTACCTTTATACTTCTACCAGAAATGTTAAAAACATCTCCACTGATATTGAGAACGGGGTTCTTGTAAGCTATATTATATAGTAACATAATGGATATGAAATTCATATGCAATAACATTATGAATATTGAAATGTTACTTATGAAAGTAGTCTGTGAGAGATGTGGCTATCATGAGGTACCAACATTTTTGGTGTAAATATGTTCTGCTGCTAAAGCTTGTGGGATGCTCAACATATGCCTATAATTCTTGAAGTTAGGCCAATCTGCTCAGGAAGAAACCACCACCTCTTTCCAGAAAACAACTGACAAGCACAGATTTGAAAGATAACATCATTTTCCTAAGATATATATTACACTGGTAACTGCTTTGTGACACTGAAAGCATAAGGACCAAATAAGCTTCAAACACACGAATCCTTGTGAGGGAAAGAGAGCTACCTTTCCAAGGGCATGTTTGTTGAGTTTTGAGAAAGGAGATGAGCTGACCTAGAAGAACATTAAAAAAAAGCTTATAAAAAAGCGAAGACTTCATGAGATAAGAGATGTATTAATTCTAATTATATTAGGTAACTAACTGCCCCTGTAGGCCCGGATTTCAATGCCTCTAGAGTCTTTAGGTAGAAGAAGGTTGTTATCTAAAGCGTTGGTGTCTGTACAGACACGTATGGGTTTCCTTGCTTTTTGGAGGTTGCTTTTTCAAGATACATTTTCTCAGAAATATATTTTCTTCATAATATATGGTACTGTCTTTCAAGATTTTTTTTTTCAGCTAATGCATTATTTCAGTGAGAAACATGTAAGTCCTGAACCAAAATTAGATTTGCTGAACATTTTTTGCATAGTACATAAGGACCTATAGTCCAGACACTGCTGGACAGGGAAAGGCAAACTGTGATTTTATTGTGAGAGATGGGTGGTCAATACAGATATGAAATTAGGAGGACTGCAGCAGCTGGGGAAACAAAGGTTACGAATCAATGGCAAATCAGGTACTATTGCTTCAGAAATTACCGCCAGTCACCTGGAGCTCTGTAACTGACAGGGTACAAGATCTCATCCTGTCCCAAGTATAAAATTTATTTAATTCAAGCAGAAACAAAAGCACAATCACTACAGTGAACATTCAGTAATTTGCAAAATGGTGAAAATTCTCATTTGCCTAGTCCTGCTGAAGTAGCACTTCTCCCAGGAACAATGACAGATGATACCACTCTTAAATACAAGTATGATTTTGATATAAATAACAGTTGTCAGCTTGGAGTTAAACATATTTTTTGCTGAGATCACCTTTGTTTAAAAACAATGCCATAATGATATTAAACTAGATAAATTGCTTTTTCAAAAATAATCAACCATAGTTCCTTTACACTTATCTACATGTGATAAAGGTCTTTTCATTTCAAAGCTTGGTATGCTTGAAGTAGCTTTTTTTTTTTATTATTATTTTAAGCATATTTAATGCTGAATATGGGAGAGTATATCATCTTTATTACTGAACAAGTAAGTAAGCAATTCACTATTGCTCACAATGCAAAACTAGAAACCATTACACGAAATCATTAAATAATGGTGAGTAGGAGCTAGTCCTTTTTCTACACAATGCATAGCCAAACTCATTTCCATAGACAGCTCTGGATGATAAAACACCACACATAGATTCCATAAGAGAATGTGCTTAAATTCATGGCAGAAAAATCTCTCCAAGACTACAGAGCAGAAAAACATGTCCTGTAGTTCCAGAAGATCCTAAACTGCAGCATCCCAGTAATCTGAGAATATACACAGATGCAAATTTGACTGTTTTTTCCCCTAGTTCTTTGCTCTTTTCCTAAGCATCTTTTGCAATGGGCTAAGGGTTTAACAGAGCAAGCATACTTAGGATCCTTAGGATCCTACACATTTATGGAGGGTGGAATGTTTGGCAGCCTTTTTTTGTTGGTAATATGTAATACCCACATGTGCTTATTTTCACTTTGGAGCATGGGATTTTTTTTCTCCTGAACAGAAATGCTTTAAACTCTTTCAGAGTCTCCCTTTGATAGTTATATTCAAATTCAGGACTATCAGTACTATAGTGTCTAGGTTATAAATGAATGAACTGATGTCAGAGAATTATAGCCATTGGTTTCAACAAATATAAATCATGACCCTTTATTAGGAGAGGAAAAAAAATCCAACAGTCCATCTTTGTTTCAACCTCTCCATATCTCACAGTAAAAACCCAAATTGTAATGGTAAGAGATGTCTTCTGCTTCAAATATTAAATCACAACCAAAGAAATGCTGACAAGCAATAAAATACAGGCAAAGCCAGTCAAAATTTGCACCAGGGATTGGAAGAAATATTTGCCTGGGTCTAATGTCGTCATTATAAACTCTTCCCCTACCATTTAGCAAATAAACAACAGATTCATTAGCATATTTGTAAGATATTTTTAGACAGCTTTGTTCTTTTTATCCCTCTTCATCTCATTTCATTCTGCTCACCATTTTACTTCTATCAGGATTCCTAAGATGTATTGAGGTTTCAAACTTTTTACTGTCTTTAAAATAATTGCTGCCGGCACATAGTTCGATGTCCAGTGTATACCAAAGTCTTCTATCATGGACCTGACCAATGTTCAAGAACTCTAATAAGCAATTAAAGCTCTAAAATGTAACAATTTAAAATAAGATATATTGAAAGACATTTCCAAGTGGTTTAAGTTCTTTTTCAATCTGCTAAATTTTCTATATAATCTCATTAAGCGATTAGATGTTCAATAGATCAGAGTTTAATAATGCCTTGACTGTAAATATACAAGTGGTACAAACCAAACCAAACCAACAAAAAAAAAATCCCAAACAAACCCCAAAACAACAAACAAACAAACAAAAAGGAACCCTCACCAACCACCTGACCTCCAGAGCCTGATTTCTGCTTTCTTCACTTCTACGTTAAATAAAAACATGCCCAATATGAGACTTTTAAAAGACGCCTAAAATTTTGGTTTTGTTTTCACAGGCATAACTTCCATCTGGAAGGAAGAAAATAAATATTGCTCATGAGTGCAGTCAGGAAATGAAGCAGGTTGCCCAGAGAGGTTGTGCAATCTTCAGCCTGGGAGATTTTCATGTCCTGACTGGAGAAAACCCTGAGCATCCTAGTCTGGCCCTGCAGCTGACCCTACTTGAACAGGGGCTTGAAGTGGAGACATTTTGAGGTATCCTCCAACTGATATTGCCCTATGAACCTACAGTAAATTCATCCTTTGTATAAAACCTCAAAACCAGGCATTGGTTTCAGCTTCTGAAGATTTGTATGTTACTAAAGATGTTTCATTTTCAAAATACAAATTGAAGAGTCAGCTTTGATTATGTATCTATTATAGCTAATCCTAAAATAGTCACAGGCCTAAAAAGAGTTGTACTAAATATAGACCAGAGCACTTCAGTCATTTAGAAGTCTTTATCGTACATCCAATTCTGCAGCTTCTTATCCTCAAGTGATTCCTTTGGTTCTGAAAACTTTTTGCTTCTTAACGCGACAAAGGTAAATTCATGATAGAACTAAATTGAATATGAGCGTAGGCTGAGTTACTTAGTTTAAACATTGCTACCACAAAGCTTCCTTTAAATTGTAAGTTTTAGCAAATTAAAAAAAAAGTATTTGTTTTTGAAGCAAATTTTTCATAAAAAAAAAAAATCAGCATCAACAATTCTTTCTCATTACTATTATTTGCCATTCAAACAGGTGACAGGAATAAAACTCACACAGCAGGTGTATTCTTTAATCAGAATGTTGTTGATTGGCAGATTTATACAATCCATTTTAAAGAAAAAGTTATTTATGTCTTATAGAAGGAGCTAAGTTGGGGCAATGACAGGTTTAAAAAAAGACAGACAAAAAAAAAATTTGAAAATTCCCACTGAAGAACTCTAAGTGGCTTTCTGCTCATCCTGTGCACAAAGGAGAATGCTTAAAATATTTAACAGAAAAGTAAAGTACATCACAGTTCTAAGAGTATCCTGGTGAGAAAAACCAGCAAAATATAAGATGATGTTTCAACACTGAAGGTTACTTGCGCTTAAAGGGAACACATCCTACCATAATCAGCAACAATTTGATAATTATTTTGTTCATTCACTCATAAATAAATATATTTTCATTGAGACATTATTTACCATTCACATTTGTTTCTAAAAAGTTTAAGAAATTAATTAATATCTGAAAAGCTATGATTCTTTTCTCTCCTCCTCCTCAATTCCATAGAAAAGTGCTTGAGTCAGCTCCCATGAAAGCATGAGTAAAAACAAATCATGATAAAATTGACTAAAAAATAAGTTACTTAGACTCCAGTCCCACAAATGGTTTCTATAAACTTCTTTCTGCCTCCCTATATGCTAGTATCTTTTTTGCTTTTTTATGTAGGAAATAATTTATATCAATTCTAGCTCATTGGCATGACACAGCTTTCCCATCTATTAGCCAAACTAACGAGGAATGTAAGTACAATCTCTTGTATGTTAGATGGCAACAAGCTTCCAACCCCAAAACATAAAAAAAGACAGACAGCAGCAGGCTGCAATTCATAAGATCTCATACAGCAGAAAATGCACTAAAAGCACCATATATCTTTATTCAAAAGACAGACAGTAAGGTCTCAGGCATGACCTTAGATCTTAATTGAAGAAGGAAAAGAAATGACAAGTGTGATGACAAAACAGACAGAAATTGATAAGAAAAGAAAGATGACATTCAGTGTGCCGTTTACCACCAAAGTCTTTACCAGATGAAGAAATGAGATAATTTCAAACAAAGCCATATTATCAACATCTTGGTTTCTTTATGGAGAAACAGAGAAGGCTGTTATATAAGTAAAATGCAAATATCACCAAAGTGCACTTTACTTCCAAGAGTTTCTTGATACCATTTGGACATTTCTCTTTGATACATTATTTGTAATCCTAATGGTATTAAAAGTGGTTAAATAGACATACTAGTTTCAAGAAGCTTTTGGATCAGCTCCCTCCACTCTCATTGTTGAATTAAGATTTGGTTATATTTTTGGGGGTTTTTTTTAAGATACTCTCTACAAATAAGTCATAAACAGATACAGCCTGCTGAATTCTTAATCTTTTTAGTTCACCATTTTGTGTTGTTCATTGTTACTTGCAACAAGTATACAATAACAATCTATTGCTGGCAGTAACTGATATTCAAATTCCATCTAAGTTAGTGTTTTCCTCATATACTTCAATTTCAGGCATAACTCATGTAGTATTAGCACTGACCTTAATGAATTCCTCTTACCATTAAGTTTGAAGTTACCTATGCTAACTGTTATCTAAGAATCTCAGAGCTACTAAGTAAAGGTTATTAAATTAGATTAGAGCACCCGTAACTAATTTTAAAAAGCTTACATAATCAAAGAGCTTAAATCCATATTACAACAATGGAATATAACATATTTCAAAGTTGAAAATGAAAACCACATTACTAATTTTTTTCATAAATGCTTCAGTCATAAGAACGAGCAAAGTTTAGAAGTTATCTTCTGCGGTTCATCAGAAGCAATTTATGTAGTTTCTTACACTTCAGTAGTGAAAGAAGCAAAGATTGTTGTGGACATGACATAAAACACAGATTATGGAAATGTTTTATTAAATAATTATCCTTATTAATCCAGTTCATTGACAGTGACAGAATAATTACCAACTTGCAATTGTGTAAAGAGTTTTGAGACTTGAAAGTAAAATCCATTTTGATTTGCCTATGCTCTGGATGGTGGAGAACCTAGAACCTCTGGTGGCTAAACATAGTTTGACAAACAGGTTCTAAACTTTTCTCTTCTGCTTAACGGAAAAGATTTGTGAGAAATTGTAATAAGACAATGCTAATTTTCCTTGTAGATATTTATTTTATTATTTGTCAATATTGTCCTGAAAACCAGCTTTTCTCTCCTATTGGAGTACCTCAGGTTGCCCATTGTTGCAAAAGACAGTATAGGACTTTTGTGAGGTCTGTGATTAAATTCCCCATGGACTGTTTATGCCCAAATGATTTTATTTTTGGCAAACACATAAAAGCCATTATACTCTGGGTGAATGAAATAATCTCATCCCGTTTGCAATGAAAATGCAGGGAAAATGGACACATGATTTAGTCATCAGGGAAATCTTTTTCATTGAGTTTGTAAACAGATACTTTAGTTATGCAGCCAATTTATTACATTCGTTTATCCTCAGTAATTTAAACCATTTTCTAAACTTGCAAACTCCAATCACTCATTTCCCCGTCATCAGAGCTCAATGAATAAACACAAGTCTTCTAATTCTTAATCATTAAGAATCCTCAGTCCTTTTTATATGAACAAAGAACAAAACATCCTAAGTCAATACTGTCCTTTTTATGCAAGCTGAACAAAGTGGCCTGGATGATCAAAGGCCTTCTATCACTTGGAAAGAAATTACTTCTGCTGTAAGTACTAGGTCCATGTCAGTATATGTCCACAACTGAGGGAACTCAACAAAGAATAAATGCAGCTTCCTGAGACTTCCCATTCACCTTCTGTCTAGAAGAAGATTCAATGTGAAAGTCTTAACTGTAGAGCAGCATAGAACTTTCTTAATCTATTCATACTTGGTTTATTACATAGCATAAAATAACACTGGAAAGAGATTAAAAGAAATGCAGATGATAGATTGGCAAAAAAAAAAAAAAAAACCCCAGAAAAAATCTCAGAAATAAAACGAATGAAAATGAAAATGAAACTGGAACTTTCTACAGGAAAAGCTGACTGAGCCAAATTGATTGTAAATATAGCAAAAGTTTGTATTAGCAAGATTTGGTTGACTTGTATATAAAATTAAGACGATTTTATACTAGTGACAAAATACAAAAAAATAGGCTTTCCTTTGATATTCTGATCTTCATGCATCAAAGGTAGATTAAAGCAAAGGCTCCCATCCACAAACACATAAAGACCTCTTCGCAATTTAGTATGTCAATTAAGATGAGCTTGGTATTACTTGTCCCCTAACAGAATGGTCAGCTGATGCTAATCTTCCAGGTAACATTCAAATTTTTGAATTTAAAATCTGTATTCTTTCCTACTGCATTTATAGTGATGGATTGCATACTGTTACTGTAAGTGCACTCTTTATGTTCTACTTCCATTTTATCAGTCTTTACACAATGTATCAACATATTTAAGACGGTAAGTATAACTATGCTACAACAGTATTTTATGCAATGACAGGTTTCCTGAACTCACTTCTTCAAAGAGAAAAAATCCAGACAATGTCCAGGTGATGTTCTGAGTAACTCAGTGGTGAAGCTTCCATCTTCCCACTGACTGCAAAAATAATGTAGGAAGTGGCATTCTTGGAGGAAATACACTCTTGCTTCCTGTTAAAGTTAGTTTTACAAATAATCTAGATCTTGGAAGAATGCAGAGATTGAAAGATGTTTGACAGCAAAAGAAGGAAAGTAGAGCAGTTTTCCCCTAAGACATAAGGTGTAAAGCACATAGACCTACCTTGCTTCTGCAGCTGGTATTTGATGTAAGAAAATACCTCAGTAATGGAAGATAACTCAGCCTTGTTTCTATTGTATGAAAATCATCATAAAACAGGTTGTTAAAATGTTAACTCTTAACCCTTGAAAACTGTAGCAGCACTGTTGCATTCATAAGAACAAATATAAAAACCATCTGTAATAATGAATCAAGTAAACAAGCGTATTTGTGTGTCTTTTACCCTATACCTCTCTTTTGCAGTACTGTTTTGTTATACTTTGCCTATTTAAACTGAGCTGCTACAAGAAAATGTAATACACAGTCTTCAAAGTCTGCCCTTCAACTAAATTCAGATGAAAAAATATCAGAGATCACTCAATGGAACAAATCCAACTTGAAAGACGTATAACATAAAAGCAAGTAAAGAAATAAATCCTAAACTTTTCCATTTTAAGAAACAAATTAAAGTCTTTGTGTTTTTTTTCTAACCCCTATTAGAAATATTGTGATAATGAAAATAGGCAAGAAACTTTACAATTAATCTTCGTTATGAAGGTGGCACCTTAATATACTACAAAATCCTCCACCCTCATGCATCTCTTCTTTCCCACTTGACCATCAAAGCAGCTACAGCTAGAGACCAAAATTTTATAGATAACTATGCATTATTTATGTGGTTAAATAATACATCTTTAATTGGTTTAAAATAATTAGGAAAAAGAACACAGAACATGTTCTGGAATATTATTATTACCCAACTATAAACACCTGTAAATCATCAACACTAAAACAGTTTAATCTAAAAAAAATATAAATGTCATCAGAAAAAGGTACGTTGTACAAAAGGTTTCTCATACCTGGGCACTTTATTCTCTGAGCTGAGAGGAAAGGCCCATGTACTTTGTACCCACATTGCTGTTTAAATTCTGATGCCATAGGCATAATGTCTTCTGCATAACATGAAGTTCAAGAAGGTTTTGTGGCACTAGCTCTTAGGTTTTGACAAGGAGCTCAACTCAGAACATTTCCTACAGTTAGTTTTAGATATATCACCTTTTCTCTTTTGACATTACTATAGTAAAAATATCCAATAAAAATCTCTTTTCCCAGTATATAAATAAGGATGATAGGACAATTAGAAGTCTGGTCCTCATTTGAACAATAGTCATGAAAGAGTACTTCTTTTTGATTTTGTGCTCAAAATCAACATTTTTTTTTTAACTGCTCAAGGATTTTTAAGATGTCTACATTAACATATACACAAACGTACAATGGTTATTCAGAGTGTAGTTTGTTCATTACAAGTTTTCCTTTAAAAATGAGATTCTATGAAATGTAGATAGCCAAATTATGTTAGGTTGAAATGGAGTTTCAGAAATAAAATACAAGGTACAAAAAAATTCTTTTTTTCCATAAGTGAATTTGAGCCTTCGACATGACAACAGTGTATATCATCTGTTTTACAGATATGCACATTTAAACAGTTAAACATTGGACAAACTGAATGATGAAACATTCTGTATGGAGATCGACATGGAGAAGATATAAGTTACACAAGCACATACATATAAAAGAAGATCTGAGTATGACACTCCATAAGGCACATAATTTTACAATACATTTGAGTGTTTTCAAAAATAGAGTCCATGGGAACAAGTTGCTAAAATTCTTTTATTCTAAATTTGTGGATGTGAGATGTAGAGATCAAAATTTTAAACTCAAAACTTCCTAAAGAAACCTTAAAATTAAATTTAATTACAGCTTAAAAAATGAAGTGGGAAAAAACCAATCATAAAATGCTAACCTATATTTCTGTTGTATAAATTCTAAAAATGTTAGCTTAATCATAAAGAAAAGTAAATAAAGTGCTGATAGTTATTTTTTCCCAAGTATAACCATTCATAACCTGTCCAGTCCTATAGTAACATGGTTTTAATTATTCTCAATCAACAAGGTTAGTTTACCTGTGCACTTGTCTATGTGAAATTAATATAAATATTATAATATCATCTATGCATTTAAATCACAAAGCTCATCAACTTCTGTTGGCAAGGTGAAAGATAAAAGCCACAGAAGGTCCTTCCCAGCCTCTGTCACTAATGATAAACAGCATTAACTGCTTCTGTAGACACTAATGCTGCTATCTTGGGAACACAGGCAGCCACCATGAGAACTTTACAGCTTCACTAATCATACTCTTGTTTGTCACAGAACACCAAATAAAATCTCAACAAGAAAAGGCAATAAATATTAACAGCTATGAACAAAGGAAGGTCACATTAATATGTAGATCTTTAAATACAAGATGCTTTCTTCATTACCTAAATAACTTGTTCATTATTATAGAGTGTCAAGGGGGCGTAAGGGAGAAAATACATTTTTAAAAAAAATCCTTGATTGAGAGCTTTAATATATTATCTCCTCAACGTTTAATACTTACAGAATAGGAACTTTGCCTTGTTCTACTTTTAGTTCAAGGTTGTGTGATGTTTATATAATCTACTTTATAACCCACATACTTTATTCAGCTTTTGTTTTACCCAGAAACTGATGGGTAAAGTTTGGTTTAAATTTGCATTTGCCTATTTTATTTTTTTTGTTTTTTTTTTTTTTTTTTTTTTTTCTAATTGGAAAGAGTGTTGAGGGCATATCTGGATACCTTCCTGTTTCTTTTTGATCACAGAAGCCACAGTGATAGTTTCCAATTTTTCCCCCAAGATCTTGGTGAAATTACCTTTACCATACATGCCTAATATGCCTTTAAAAATATACTTAGTCTACTTTAGGTAGACTTGAGCTGCCACCAGTGCCCCAGTGTCAAAGTGGACAGTTAGGGCTTGCAATACATCTATGCAAATAATATTATCTTGTTATACAAATGCTCGGTGAAGGATTAGCAGGAACAAAAAGAAAGGAGCGTGCCCAAACTCCACTCTCCCTCGTATAATGCTACACCTAACCCAAATATATTGTGTAAACCCAACTAGTCCAAAGGCTTTGTACGTACATTTTCTTTCCCGTTAGGCTTTTCCGTAAGCCCTTGCCTACACCTTGGCAAGCTGTTCCCACTTTCCCTTCACTCAACAACAATCATAAGGCACTCTCCAAACCTTGGGCTGTTACCACCTTGCGATGTCATGCGCTCTCTTGAGAAATGTGAGAAATAATGTAAGATTAATGTGACAAGACACTCCGCCATTATTACTGTAGTAAAGTTGCACAGGCTGGTTCCAGAAGTGGTTGTGAAGTGTATTAGTGAGGACATATACGTAAAGACTTTTGGGAGTGCAGGAAGAAAGCCTGAGTGAAATAATCACCTCAGTGCTCCTTGTGCAGGACCCTTCCCCTCCCTTCTGCCAAGGTACAACCTGGGCCCAAACACCCCTTCACAATAGCCAAGGCATCACTTGATAGCACCACATTTATGTGATCTTTCTTGTACACAAGCACTGAAGATAAAATGAGATTATCAGAAGCTAGTGGCCTGTGAAGGGCACAATAGTCATTCTGTCACAGCTCAACAATACCCCTAGATATATAACCCCAGATTCAAGTGCCTGTGAGAAACCTAACATTAACAGTATTCAAGATGTGGTTAAAATGAAAAATAGATTTTTAATAATCACTTTAATATAATACTAAAAAGTCAGAATTCTTAAGATTCAAATACGTTTAGGGATATATTCAAATTACCCTTCAGTTGGATGATTCTTTCATATGTATTACTTCACTCAGAATAAATTAAATCAATTCTATTTTCATATATTGTACTGTAAACAAGCAATCTTTTTATACTTAAAGGCTTAATTTATTTTAAAAGAATACTTACACTTTTGAATTATTTGCTACTGATTTACTATTGGCAAGTAGGGAACACAAGCCAACCCTGATAGTGCTATAAATTGGTCACATGTCTAAAAGTAATCATTAGATTTTAAGCATTACAGATTGATAGCAACATGTGAAATTTCATGGAAACACACCTCAAAATATAATAATAATTTATTTGTTATTCAGAAATTCAAATTGCAAACTTGTAACATGAAGTGTTCAGCAGTGTCAAGAAATACCTGGAGTTTATCATTATGAAAACCCAGCTCATCTACAAAATAAGCTGAAAACATATTCAGTGCATGAGCTTCACATTTATTTTACCTCTCCTTGATTTAATTCCTTTCAGATTTCAAGTCCTACTAGGAGCTTTAAAAAACCAAGCAAATGGAACATTTGCTTTTGTCAAAACTGTTTTTATTAACTGAAAAGTTGTTTTAATAAACTTTTCTCTATAGTATATTGGAATGGGATGCAGAAATGAGTAACATTGATTCAGCAGGCTTACAGAGATCTTTTGTGTAAGGACACAGAAACAACTAGATCAAGTTATAAAGCCAGATATCATTAGCAAATAGAAGATGCTTAAGGACAAGCATGAGATCAGTACAAGCAAGTATTAGGCCTTCTCAGAATTTTCTGGTATCCTACAGAAAGGTGTCATTCAAGAATTTCCTGTGCTAGAGACTGTCCACCTAACTGTTCTGAATGATGTTTGTCATCTCTAACTCAGCTGTTGATTCTTTAGTTTATGTAAACTTTTTGGCATCTACAATACCCTGTGACAAGGAGTTCCACAGCCCAGTGGTGTGTCAGTTTAAAGATGTATTTTTTCGGGAGAGCTGAAACTCTCAGTTCCCTTTCTATAGCTCATACTCAGGACAGACCCCCCTGAAAAGGAAAGATTCATGGGAAGGAGCCAAAGTTATATACTGCATTATCTTGTGGCCATTTCCCTTTTCGTTTTACTGGCTATAGAGCCTAACAGGCTTCTATTTTTTGGAATATGTGTATACTTTCTAAACATCTACTTCCTAGACTGCATGCTTACTTCATGAACATATCACACAAATTTTTTTTTCACACCACTAAAGTGATGGATATTAATGGTGAAAGGTTCAGAAGAAGATAGTAAAGCCAGTCAGCCATTCACAAAGACACCAGAGTCTTTCCTAAGATCATTTAAAGCCAAATACAAATAGAATAGCAGGATCCTAAAATGATATTTCTGACAAAACACTTTCAAACAAGACTGTTGTTTGACTTCCAAGCAAAAGAATTTTAGAACTTATTCATCAAAAGATAAACAAACATAAGAGACCTTGTTACACAGTACAGCAGATATAACAGAAAATGGAAAAAATCCACCATCACACCTTTGACAAAATGGGAGAAAAAAGTAGATAGTGGAAAGCAAAGAGGGAACCAGATTAAAGTCCCTGTCTTGAGAACGTGTTTCAGTTCAGATCCATTCAGCAGAGATCTATTTCATAGCTAAATCTTCTCAGGCTTTAAGAAGAAATCACAAAAAAAGCTGTTATACCAAAACATATGGTCATGTAATAACTGAATGCCCTACCCTATTAGTCTATTAGGACATAAGACTTTCAGTGTCACAACAGTGAAGTAATTTTCTTTCCCTAGTCGGATAATGAATGAAGGAAGTGTATGTCTCACTTTTGTAGGAAAAAGGAATAGAGGAGAGGATTCTGCATGTGAAAGCTTCCTAAAGATCAGAACGTTGCCTGTTTTGAGCAAAATTGTTTCAATATTCCCCACTGAAAGTTACTTTAGAAAACACGTAAGCAATCACCTACTTGAGAGCGGGAGCTACAACTACCTTTAAAATTATGTCATACTCTAGTGTTTAAATTGCTAAAGACTTGGTTCAGTGACTGTCTCACACTGATACTACAATGACGTCAAGAGACATCAAAGGGATTCAGCCAGAACATAATACAGTGAGGCGATGGAACAACGTCCAGAGACACAGAGGCAATTTTTCTGTGGTCAGCAGTTCCAATACTACTATGCCAGAAGCAGAGAAAATTTCCTGTGGGAACAAAGTAAGAATCTTCAACAGCTGCCTAGAAGGTACCTTAGAAATCTGTACCCAACAGACAATAGCAAAGACATGGGAAGAAATACATTAGAAATGTAATATTGCAAATTTTTATTCACGTGTTTAATTTCAGATACACTTCCAATGTTGTAAACTAACTTACTCTTATGCTTTAACTTAATCAGCTACATAAACACATGCAGGTTAAAGATCAGAACCTCAATCTCTAAATTCCATTAGAATGGACCATGATTTATCTGTATTTTCAATTAAACTTATTTTAGAGGAACAAGTCACCCCGGGAAAAATAGTGGCACTTAGGAACTCGGTAGTCTGGAGGGTAAAACCTGTATTTGCATGTACGTCAATACAGAAAACAGTACTGTTCTGCTCTAGAACAACACTGTCACTCCCTTGTCACGAGGAACTGAAACAGAGCAGTTGTTTTTCCAGCAAAGACTTCTGAAAATTATTTTACGAAGTTGCTTAAAATCTACAATCAAAAGTGACTCTGATACAATAATTCAGTCACACAGGGCAGTATGGATACTGAAACAATAACAGATAGCCGACTTTGTTTACGTAGCTGAGAGCTATTTCTCTTTTCAGCTTTTGGTAGTGTCATTTCTATAATAACCAAGTGCAATATTCTTATATGCTAAAACTAACTATAATTTAGAAGGTTAATAGAATATAGGCCCCTTTCTTTAAACAAAATGTGGCTAAATCTGTATTATCTCAAGTAGATTCCATTTATTAAGTATATATTAACTGAGAATATTAGTGCATTTTAATTTTGAATACACGCGTTACACATCTCATTACTGTACTTAATTTTTAATTCCTTCATCTTTAAAAAAAAACCAAACTAAATACAGGACTATTTCTTCCAAGTGAAAGGAACACTTGGAGGTCCCAGATATTTTTCCCCTCCAGTACTATCGTAAGTGATAAATTGCAACAAATTGCAAGCCTAACAAAACAACACTTTAAACTGCATTGTCATATTTATTATAAAATTCCTGGTTCATTGCATTTTGGCATTTTATACAACTGGTTTTGACAGTGATTAACATGGTTTGGG
Organism: Nycticryphes semicollaris; assembly: GCA_013400055.1. NCBI lineage: Eukaryota > Metazoa > Chordata > Aves > Charadriiformes > Rostratulidae > Nycticryphes > Nycticryphes semicollaris. The sequence continues at coordinate 714,693 of VXBJ01004002.1, read as the reverse complement.
CTTCTGCTGTTTCACCCAAGAGAAATAAAACACCAAAATCTCTGCAGGTGTGTAATGGGCCAGGGATTCGCAATCTGTTCTGTAAAGTCAGACTTCAAAGACTTCAAAAACAAAAATCCTAAAGTTGGCATTGCCTCTGTAATCATTTAAAGCTTTTTGCATATTTCAAGGAATTCTACTTTCAATGTTTTAATCAGCACTACTATTCAACATTTTTCTGTAACAATTTAACCAATTGCATGACACATTCTCCATTAGCTTTGACTTTCACAAACAAAATAAGGCAACAACAAAGAGATCTGAGACTAAATAACAGAGCAACCTAAATTATTAAGTACTTATTTGAACTTGAAAGGGATTTTCACTTATTTGAAGCACACTGTACAACTTATCTGATGCATATGGGTGGTTAGAATTATGCAGTAATTGCAAAACAGCAATCAGACAGTTGGACCTGCAGTAAAGGAGCCTCAGGACAACATCCCTAATTGCTTCTGTGATTACCTGTCTAAAACTAACATTGAATTTATTGAAGAAGAGCTAAAGTTCAGGCTATAATTTCAAGGCCTTTACAAAAGAAAAAAAAATTATAAAAATTTTTATAGAAAATCTCTGTCCTGTGCATATAATAAAAATTTCAAAAAAGATATTTGATTAAATCTCTATTAATAAGGGAAGAATGCAATTTCTTGCTGTTTGATTATGTTTTGTTTTTTTCTTTTTAAAGTGCATTTGCTTATATTCAATATACTTGCTTTTATGAGCACATTCATAATTTTTTGCTCCCTACTCAAGTGTTATATTTCTTGATATTTGTCACTTAGTTTGAAATTTTGACTTATTTGTTCTTCAAAAGCATAGTCTCTTAACTATGAGACTAAATATTTCAGTTCTAAAAAAAGACTGAAGTAGTATCGTAGACAGCAAATAATTTCTTTTCTGTTTCCCCTGAGCTATAAATTATAAACCTTATTTCAATGTTCACTGATAAACCCAATAGTTACAGCTTCAAAATATTCATTGGAACAAATGGAATGGAAATGAATGGAAATGTTTGATTTCATTTTTCTGCAGACTGTCCAAATCATTGATCTAAACAAAAAGGAAATATAAAAAGCCATTCTCTTGATCATAATAAAAGAATGTTAGTAGAAGCATTAAGCCAGACAAATCTACCATAAGAGTAAGGTTATAAGAGTTGAAGTACGATACAAAGTTAAGCATTGTCCTTACTAGATGAGGGTTAATTCGTATAAAGGTATATCAGATGTCTTTCTAATTACATAGCTGGTCGTGATTTAAGGGAGTTAGGTTTGAGTGAGTCATGCAGAATAGCATCATTCTGTGCACTGTCCTGGCTCCTGACTTGGCTGACCGCGATGGATGGCTGCCATTCTGTCTTTGCTTTATATCAGCTTTTGTACCAGACTTTTGAGCTTGAGGGGGAGGTGAAACAGATTGTCAGATACGAGCAGAAGTCAGAGTTCCTGAATTTAGAGCCTTATAAGTTACCCAGAATGATTCAGTTCAGCACGATTCATGGCAATTGTTGTGGCTGAGGTTGTTTTGTTTTGTTTGGGAGGTTGATTTTTTTTGGTCGTTTTGTGCATAAGCACAGAATGGGAGAAAATATTAAAACACATTCATTAAATCTTTATGCCCATGATTAGCTTCATCCTCCCCATATGTACTTTACAATGATATAACAATCTGAGTATCATAAAAATGTTTTACTCCTTTTGTTCAGCAACATGACCAAACTTGGAGTAACTTACTCTTTGTCTTTCCTTAAAGAAAAAGTGCTCTTGTGTCTTACAAAGACTTCTTTTGCCTTCAACTAGTAAAGATATCAATAGCTTTAGGACTCGGATACAATTAGAAGTAGTATCTTCCATTGATTAAAATAAAATAAAATCCCACAGTGTATTTTTTTTAAATTTTTCTTTAAAATTTTAGAACTTTGCTGCTCTGCATGAGTTATAATATTGTCAGCCTGAAGGAAATTAAGAGATAGTCAAGTAATAAAAGCAATTGTATTTGCTATTCTTGGACACCCACATACTTCACATAAAACTGTTGCAATTACACTCCAAGCAAGGACTTCCTTAATACTAAGCAAATAGTGCAGTTAAAAGACTATACTAAACATGACTGAAATAAAAGAACTGAGTCTGTAGAGAGACAATGCAAGATATAAAAAGCACAGTAAAATGACGGTAAAATAGGAAAAAAGGTAAAAGTAATACTCTACAGAAGAAAGGGCATTTAATAAAGAAACACCACCTAGTAGGAGGATATAAGGAGCATTTTTCAGTCTTTTGCAAAGACAAAGGTTGCATACAGATGCCTCCCAACAGGAATTTTAGAAACTCTGCATGGAAACTTTAGAGTCCTGATACAAGCTCCATTCATCCATTAGATAACAGCCAGAAATTTAACATGCATATGAATTTTGAAAAGTAGATTTCTAACATATCATCATACACTGAATTCTTTCTGATCACTAACAATTCATAACATGCATAGGAATATTTGGTAGCCATCAGTTGCCATTATTCTTGATATTGAGGAAACATTATTTCAATAAACAATGCATAGCCACAACTCTATCATGTGGCCTCTGGTGTGCCATTTGAAAGCCTAGAGGCATAATGTACATAACCAGAATGGGAAAAGTTGCTGTGTGCCATCAACTGAGAGCAAAATAATGATTTCACATAACAAAATACAGAGTAGAAGTGCATGTGATGTCTGCCTTCAGTATGTCCTGCACCTAAATATAATCTACTTGGAGAATTAAATAGAGGGACAAAGTACTTCAAAAGTGAGTTATTCAAATCTGGACAGCAGAAATGAACAACCAGAATTCATTAGAATATTTAAACGTTCAAATACCAGAGAATGCAAAAGATAACAAAAATGATGTTAATTTCCCCCATTAAATAATAAAAAAAATATTATTATCATCATTATCAGCTAAGCATATGTGGTAAAATATTAATTTCCTTCCCCATTACATAGAAAAATATGTATGAGCTCAATAAGTTATAAATATTGGCCATTCACAGAAAGTTTAAGGGTGGTTTTTTTCTTTTTTAATCATCAGACATCCCACCAAAGATGATAATGTTAGGTTTCATTCTATATTCCGCGTATTCCACAATTAAAAAATGAAAGGTGACCTTTCTAGATTGTATGTGTGCATGTTTTCACAGAGTTGTACTCTTCTGCTTCTAGGTCTGTAATGCTATCAGTTTCTCCCTGACTTGTAATAAGCATAGCATAGAATAAGGATGTTGAATTTGCACATTAATTCAAATGTTGTAATAAAGTATTACCATGTCTCCTTGATATGAAAGTTCGGTGATATTATTCCTATGATTATTAATTCCCTTGGCATATACCCAGAAGTATTTACGCTGTATATAAATTAATAAATTATACAGCTAGCAGTTAGTTAAAATCACTTTTTCCAATTTCTGTTAATTAATAATGTGGCTGTCATATTAAACCAAAGCATTTGTGCAAAAAATCTCAAATCCTTAAGGCAAAAAAAATGTTAAACTATTAGCTATCAAACTTTGAAAATGCTAATCAATAGTGTTAGCCTGAAGACACTTTCGGCCTTAGCTGACATCAGTTTTCTCGAATAATTACTTTGTTTTATCTCAAAGACTTTCTCTGCAATGCTTTTTTTTCAGAGAAAATGAGAAGCTGGGGAGAACAAAAAATTCACTTAGAGAACTAATTGTTTGGTATATATTAAATAAAATATGTATGATATTGGGTAATGCAGAATTAATACTGCAGATCCAAATGACTGTAAATTATCCGAAGACTATAAACATTCAGCTGATAATAAGTTATGTCCTTGAAAGTTTCCTTTTGATGGATATCTATGGGATTTTCCACTGATACAAGCCTATTGAGAAAAGACAAAATATGAATGTGCAGCTTCAGTAATCATTTTGATGCTTAACTATTAGAAATACTTTTAATGTTAAATTTAGGAATGCAAAATAAATGTAGCTTTCCACTTTGATATCTATTCTACTTCATTTTGAGATGTGGGTAGCAAAAATCCTTTGCTTCAATGGATGGTAACACAGTTATTTTGTAGCAAATAGAAATGTTAATCATCAGTATGAATGTCAAGCAGACAGTTGTCTTGCTTAATTATATCAAGATTTGGGAGTTACTATGTATTACAGTTTCTTGAGGGTTAAAATTTCCTTCCTACACACAGCTGATTCCAGATTTCTAAGACATATTTTTTAAGTTTAAAAACCAGACGCTCCCCCTCAAACAAACAACCCATCCCCAAAAAAAACCCCCAAGAACAAAACTATAATGTCATTAGTTTCAAACTAGAATGGTTCAAGTACTGAGTTTGATTTTGAGGACTGCTATTAAGAAGAGGCTTTTTTTTTTTCTTTGAAGTAACCATAGTCTGTATACCCTGCTAATTCTACAAAATGATTTTTCCTGACTAAACCAAAGAGTTTTCATTTTAGAAAGAACCTTTACATAGAAAGTTTACATAGAAAACAAGATTTTGGATGAGTTCTCTTACAGATAGTATTACCATCATAACTAGATAGATTGTCGTATATCCTTCTGTTAGAGTTATCTCTTATTGCAGTTCATATTGTATCAGTTTTAGTGACCCACACAAAAACACTCTCCCAAAACCTAGCATCCATATATTTACAGATGATGACTGCCGACGTGGTACTCACAGCAGAAAGCATACTATGTTTCCTTGGTATTTTGCTCCTTTGCTAGTTCTGAATTTTTAAAATATCTAAACCACAAGGCATTGAAATGATACTTGACACTCTTAAGCAAGTACCTCGTTAATTACTCTGATTATGTAAGGACAGAGAGTGTTGCTACCTAAAATGTACAATGTGAAGCTGTTCTATAGGGAAGCCAGACTGAGTGACTATTTGCCTAATAAGACCAATGTCTAACATCCTCTTTGCAGTTCTCTGCCCGTGTTGCCCAGACACTTCATGAGCATAGGAGAGAAACTCAGGGGTTAGCTGAATTGTGATTGTTCAGACAAAAACCAGCTGCGGTGACTCTTACACATCCACATTTAGATTCTGTCCGTGACACCATGTCAGCACAGCAGGTTTAATTAGAGTACCCAGTGAACTCAGAAGAGCTATCCTATATATCTCATCGGTAGGAGCTGACCTGAGGCTACTGTAGCCCTACCGAAACAATCTGTAATCTGACTGAACAAGCATTCAGGATTTTCTCAGTGATGTTTCTTAGCAAGACAACTGCAGACATTCTAATGTAGTTTGACCTGAAAGAGGGAAAGAACAAACAAACAAACAGAAGGTAGTAGAGAAGACGGTGTAAAAAAATTAATCCAAGATGTTTTAAGAGTTCATAATTTAAAATTGTTCTGCATTTTTTGATAAGCAGACTTAAGAGACAGGAATAGTGGAGCTAGAACATGCTATTTCTAAACTACCTAAAACCAGAATAAAATGCCCAAACAATTTCTTTATTAAGCTAAATAGCAGCAATACTTTAATTTTAGCTGAGTCTCAAACATTCATGGCTCATCTTTAGGAGACTAGAGGGCAGCCGTAAGACCAAAACATTATTTTGACATTCTTCTTAGTACTTCTACCAAACTCTTAGATGGAAAATGCTGGGATGGAACCTAGGTAGGATTTATATTTGTTCTTCAACCTTATCTTCCTCCAGTTTAGAGAAACTTCTCTATAACCCCTAATTTGTACATATTTTTCTATGATTTGATGAAGTTCTGTCTACTGATGTTAATAGATGTGTCACAGAATCATAGACTTCTTTTCTATACATATTTAAATCTGGCATAATATGTTAAGAGTACATAAAACATTTATTTATGTTCCGGTCCAGTTACGCTTTTTCTATGTGTCAGCTTAAGTCTTATTTTTCTTTGGCAACTTTTGTATAGTCCTTATGTTTATAAAATAATACATAAATAAATAGTAACACTTCAGAAACAATGGCATACCAAACTTGGGAAGATTAAATAAAATTGAGAATGTGACAAAAATCCTCTGTTTCTTTACTTCATCTAAGATCTTTTTTCTTCTCACTAATGGCTTTCTAATATTGTTATAATATCATTTCTTTGACTAATTTTAATGCTGCAAATACCTACTCTAATAGCTTAAGATCACCTGACCTATCATTGCAGTGAAAGTCCAGGACAGTGATTGCTTTAAGCAGAAACAACTGGATAATTCTTCCCAGAAGAAGTTTCAGTTCTTTGTAAATGACAAAATTATGTCCAGTGCTAAAATTTTAGAGAAGAAGATATTAAAACATACAGTTCCAATAAGTACAACCATTGCCATGGGCTGCAACAAAGCCAAACTGAGATAAAATGTAGCAGCACAAACTTTTTAAGAACTACGTTTATTACATATTCAAAAAATTAAATTTAAAGATTTAAACACAGGTGAAGGAAATAAATAAAATTGTTGTAATGGAAGAGGCAAAAACGCTGGTTAATTTTATCTCTTCACAGTTATAATAAATTTCTAACACTTTCTCTTCTACATGAGACAAATGAAGACCTGAGAAAAAGAAAGGAATTTTAGCCCTAATCCTGTAAGTTACAAAGCATTTTATCTTTTAAAGTAAAAAGCACCCATATATGTATTTTGGTTGTGGGTGGGGCTTTTTTTTGTTTTTGGTTTGGTTGGTTGGTTGGTTTTTTTAAATTTACTATCTGAGCAATATCCCTGAAATCAATAGGAGAAAATAACTTCAGAAACACGGGATTTAATTATTGATTTGATTAGTGGCAAAATAACTGTCAGCCAGCCTATTTTTAAAGGATCTTCTACCATCATTTTCCTGAAGGCCTACATATTTGCAGGAGGATAACTCAACTGATAGGAATTCTGTGTGCGAGAATATCTTGACCAAGGCTCCAGCATCACAGAACACACTAAGGCATCGCGGCATGTTATACTCGCCTCAAACATCTCCCACTTGGTGATAATAATGGAATTGAATTAAAAATTGAAACATATAACTTCTATCCTCCAGAACAGATCCTCAGCATAATATTAATGTGCCAAAAGACTATATTTAATACTTAGAAAGTATTCATTATGATCTTTGACATTTTATGCACCATGCATAGTGAAAAGAACATGCCAATGGCACTTATGAGCCATTGTACTTGAAATTATGCAGTTGTATGCAATATTTCAGTATTCAGAAAGTGACTTCTAAATAGCTATAAATGGCATCTTGTAGACATGATTATAGAGAAAGTTGAACCATTCGATATAAGTTAATACAAAAAACTGAGTCGATATTCTGCTTCAATATTTATCATATAATTTGGAAAGTAAACTTCCTTCTTCTTCATTCAAAGACCTTAGTTCAAGTCTCAGAATAAACCCCAGTCCACTACAAGAAATTAACTCATAAAAATTTTTCAACAGTATTATTGATACAAACCAGCTATATCTTTCAAGTAGGGATTTCAGAAATATGACTGAAGATATTCTCAAATTGCATTTCATTCCATGCTTAAAAGAAAACTTGAGTACTTTACATAACCATAACATCGATTTTCTTGATTCGTTAAGGATGAAAATCGGTTTCTTAGCTCAGGTTTTGAATACTTGTATATCTCTTAACATAATTTCAGACGTTATCCACAACAAATAATATAGTTATAATAAAAATAGTTATATTATAAAAAAATAGTTATAGCACAAAAATGCCATCCTATTGTAACAATATTTATTTTTTAAGTTTCATTTTTCAGTTGAATAACTGACAATACATCTCCAAACATAAAAGTGCTGATCATCCTTTCCTGTAAGTGCAGTACTTTTGTTGGAGACACTGTTGATGTCACAGTTTAGTTGTTTCACGGGCCACAAAGATGATCAGAGGGCTGGAGGACGTCGCCTGTGAGGACAGGCTGAGAGTGTGGAGGTTGTTCAGCCTGGAGAAGAGAAGGCTCTGGGGAGACCTTACTGTGGTCTTTCAGTACTTTAAGGGGGCTTATAAGAAAGCTGAGGACAGACTTTTTAGGAGGGCCCGTTGCAATAGGACAAGATGTAACAGCTTTAAACCAAAAAGGGGTAGATTTGGACTAGATATAAGGAAGGAATTTTTTACAATGAGGGCAAAAATAATCAAGTTTTAAAGCTAAGCTTCTATAGATGCTGAAGTCAGAAAAAGCCTAGGGATTTATTAAGTACTTTCAATGAATATAATATAACTTCTAATGTATATACCTACAATAAGTAATGCTGTGGTTAATGATATCTGAGTAATATCTCTAACTATACTATCCTGAAAGATGTAAATAAATCTATCAACCTCCTTCCTTTTTGTGTGCAAGAGCTAACGGGAAACCTGGTACTGAAACAGAAGATCAGGCAATTTATTTGGTACATTGCTGACCATACATGTAATTATTTAACAACTGAATGCTTGTTGGTTAAATGCTGAGATACATCTATGTGATGGAACAACATTGTTGGAATTATGCCTGCCCGTGCAAATCACTACTGTCCACAAGTTTGCCCTTTAACTGAATTAAAACATTATGAACTACATAGAAAATGCAGCCAGCACTATTTTTAATCACAAAGGAACTCTTCACTGTGGGGATTCAGTAGTACTGAATTTAATTCATAGAGATATGAAGACTTTGCGTCTAACTTTAAGGATGAGTAAATCTCTAGAGAAATGCAATTAATCCTGTTCATTCAGATATGCCTAAGTAGCTCATTATACAAGGAGAGTGACCTGTAGTGTATTTCTGTGCATGCACATGTGAACTTCCAGAAAAGAGACTTTTTGGGCAGATGGTTAAGACTAACCTTATCATTGACTTTTACAAGACGCTCCCAATTAGGGATGAAAAAATGATGGGGGAGGGGGTGGAGACAAGCTCATAAACCAAAGCTCAAGACCATAGTGTGGATATTGCTTCTAAGACAAGTAAAAACAGTCTACTCCACTTAATTTTCAGACATTGTTAATATAAACAAAGTGTATTTGGAAATGCCATGGGCAAACAGAGAATACTGCCATTCTTAACATCTGTATAGACCACAAGTTACTCACGCTGGTTCAATTTATATCCTGAGCATTTTCAAATATTTCAGCTTTTCAAAATAGTGCCCTTAAATTTTTGGCAAAATAATTTTAAAATAACAGGTCCAATCAATTAACATCTTTTTTGAATGCTTTTTCGGGCATTTGGGGGATATAGCATATTTTGTAATATATTAGTATATAGGAGTGTTGTAGCGTGAAAGTGTATAGTATATTTTACTAGTATGCTCTTAGTTATTTAGCCTCATTTCCCAATCTCTGGTCCAGAAGAAAATTCACTACATTTACAGGAGCCCTTTTCTCTGCAGGTGTATTAATTTCCACCTAGGTCAAACAATTTAACATATTTGAACAGCAAATTAAACTTTTATTTCTGGATTTTTCCTCTTAAGTTTTGATTACAAGGACAAAAAGATTAAAATTGCTCAGCCTCGAATTAATTTTGTGACACTAATTTTTCCAAACTTTTTAAAAGATACTTGACATTTATCGTATCAGCTCAGACCATTCGATAGATTTAAAGGAAAGTCGTAAAATCTCTTGAATACACACAGTGGGGGGGAACTTTGCCAAATACTAAATGGTAAAAAACCAAAATAGTCAATTGGTGATCTTTCTGAGAGTCTTCAAAAGTAGAATATTTGATATATTGGCATTTAATAACCTTTTCTTCTGCATTTACTACATAAATAACTTAGGATAAAGTTGTCATGAGTCCAGATAGTTTTTGTCCAGAGGACAAAAGTTGTTCTCCATAACTGTGTCCAGTATTTGTTATGCCTTTATATATGGTAGGATAGGTTTCTTTTCTTGTCTTATGCTCTTGCTTATTTTTGTCTTTTATAAAGGTGAACACCCAAGAACTGAAGCAAATAAATCTGTGGTTTTGAACAGGTTTCTTGCTCCTGCCTTCTATTTCTTTATGGCTGCATTACTCATTCAATCTATTCCTATTTACTATGTGCATTACCTACATCCCTAAAGTTTAAGAAAACTCCTCGTTTTCATGACCCCTCACACATACAAACCTGGGGAGCGAAGCCCATGATAGCTGCTCAGGAGTACAAATCAAGCATTTCATGCCCAAAGCTATTACACAGAAATGACTGTCTGGGGTTGCATCATCAGCATTACTGCTGTAGCATGAAGGAGAAAAACAAAACAAATATTAATGGAGGAGATGGAAGGACAGCAATGAACACATAAAGACTTGTTAAATCGTTGTTGCAGATTTTCCATTGCCTCCTGCATAAGAGAGTTATGCAAATGGACCAAAGTATTGGCATGCAGGTGTTTCATCTTGTACGTACTATCAAATCACCTATGAGATTTCAGGGGTTTGTCATACATGAGTGAGTTGGGTAATTAAACTGTTTGTTGCAATTAAATAGCACAAATACTGTAGAATCTATCCCTTCTCTCCTTTTAACTTTAAAATAGAAATTCTAAACTATTTTAAAGGGACAGAATTTGACCTCTTTGCCCAAGAGATTTCAAGATTGCAAAATTTTTCAAGTTTGCACTTTAAAACACTTGAGTACAAGTCTCAACAAGCTACAGTAATATATATCTGACATGCACAGAATAAAACACTTTTCTTCTTCCACGTTATATGCTAATGTTTTCTTAAAAATATATTTAGTAGATTTATAGTTTTAATACATATATTAGACATGGAAGAGTATCATGGTGGTACAGCTTTCCGCTTTTATTTCAGATTTGCTTAGTAAGTATTCCACAAAACCCACCAAAAAGAATGAACAGATCTGTGGAAAAAAGTAGTCAAAAAAGCGGTTTCAGTGAACACTTATGGTTTTCCCCCCCTTTTTTTTTTTCATTAAGCTTGACATTTTTGACACTATACTGTGTTACAGGTATTAGCCTAAAGCAATGATTGGGTAGATTAGATTTTTACTGAAATACAGAGTGAAAAATGTGGGGAAAATTGAAATTACAAGCCCGTATTAGCATGTTCTTTTCAGAGGGTAGCTCCATCTTTGTTGTACAATGAAGTATAATTATTTAGACCCTGCAGCTTACATATTGGTGTAAACTGAAAGCCATATCCAAAACACCTTGATAATGAAGACATACTCTAGAAAACAGCTCTACTTAAGCAAATGTCATGTCCACAAAGCATAGATTTTTCCTTTTACTCCCTTCTTTCCCCCTTAAGCTTTTTGATACTGTTACTGTTTCTTATCCTCCTTTTTGCTTCCCTGTCTGCACACCATGTCTGCTCCAGCAGCAACTCTGGGATTCCTGAGCAGGGCTGAGCCTCCATCCCTGCCCAGTTGGGACTCAGGCAACTGAGCTGGAGGGGCTAACAGGCAGCGCACTGTCTTCAACCCACCCCTCCGGTACAGCCACAGCCTATGAGCCATATTCCTTCCCTTCATGCCCTTGAAAATTTTCCTGTTCAAAATCCCAACATATTAAGTTAGCACATTGCCTTACTGCTCAGAAGGGTCTTTCAAATAGCTCATTCTCTGCAGAAACTATAGGAATTAAATTTTATATTGAATTTCATATTTATCATACTTACTTGAAGAAAACGTACTAAAATATTCAGATATACTATACAAAATATGCTACACAATAAACTGTTATAACACAAAGAAAACATTTTCTGACTGCAAAGAGAGAACAGTAGAAATGTTTAAAATATGCAACTGTTTAGGTATATATCAGTGTCTTTTTGGTATCGTGTGTGATTTTAATACAGGAAGATGAATCAGTAGTTGATGGATAGATAGCACTTTCAGAAAGTTGATAAGATGGCAGTGATACAGCCACTGAACCATGTCTCTACCATCTAATAATAATTTGCATTATAAAAGCAGACTTGCTTTAGCTTCATGAGGTGCATAACTGTTACTCTTTCTGGCACAGTAAAAAGGAACTCTCATATTTTTTGAGCTCTAAGTTATAATCAGCATACTTTAATTCAGTATATTTATTCTTTTACATTTGCAGTGTTACAAAGTGAACCTACTTACCACTGCAGAACAACAACAGTCTCTGCTACTTCCAGCAAGTGGCTACAGAAACTCCTTTATTTTGAATTGCAAAGGAGAATTGGTCAGCCAGGCAGCAGCCAATATTCTTGTCAGCAGAGTTGGAGTGAGGATGCTGCCATATTGGGTAGGTGAAGTTATAAAGTTGATGAAGTTATAAAGCTGATGAAGCTATAAAGCAGATCAAGTTATAAAGTACAAGGGAGAGCAGCTAAATTTCCAAGCAGGGTAATTTTAATTAATCTGTAATTTATTAATTTCTCTGTACTCCCAGGAGTGCTACCAGGGAGCCTTTGCTGGCTAGCATCTAGGGAGGTAAAAAAAAATATGCCTCCCTTGATGCACTGTGCCTATGGCATAACACTGCAGACTCTGTACAAGATAGCGAAATAAAGCCTATGGAGAGGCAATGAATACCCAAATAGCACTGGGCTAGAAATTAAATAACAAATTTGAAAGAAGCATCAGAGTGAGGAGTTTGAACAAAAGTTGTGTTGCACTGAAGGTAAGCAGACACACAGCAGTATAATTAGGCATTAGCAAGAAAACTCTCCTACAATCAGAGGTAGCAGCTGATATTTGCTTTTAACTAAAGAGCTTACTTTTCTTGACACAATATTTAGTCCTAACCTTTGCCTGAGCTAGTTATAAGGTATTCACAAAATTGGTATTGTCACTTTAAACAACAATGAAAAGGAATGGGAAAGATTTTTAACATTCAGTAGTATTTTCCATATTTCTTTCAATTAATTTTAAATGCAGTTAGCCATATATAAACATTTTGCTTCACTGAGTGCTTTCCTTGGAGAAAAAAAGTACCCTTCAACACACCATTATTCCACATTACATAACCACAATGTAATCTTTCTTGTTTCTAATCCATTAAAATGACCTTTACATCTCTACTATCACCTCAACACTGACCTTCATTATAAATTCATTTTCTTCTCCCTTTCCTCCCCTATTTGCAAAATTTTTACTCTCCCGCTCTGCAGTTTCATCTGTAACTGCCCTGCTGACTCATTCTTGCTTTCCTCTATCGTTTGACTGAAGCACTTAACCATTTTCAGTATCTTTCTCTGGGATCAGATTACAACATGTAGAGAATAGCGCTACTCCTTTCCCTACAACGACAGATTGAGTCCTGAACTGTTCTCACTCGGATTCTCTTCACTAGTCTCGTATTCGTTACTTATTTCTCTTTTCATATATTTCCACCGTTGTCAATACACAAATGTCTCCCTCCGGATATATGCCATCTGGAACAGCCTTTTTGCATTGCTTTGCCTCATCAGCTCCAGCTTCTATTAAAATCTCCTTAAAACTGGAATTTTAAAATATATTTATATTTAATAGGAACACTAGACTGTAATTAAAGCAATAAACTCTCTTCACTTTCTGTCCAAAAATGAAGCACTAATAATATCAAAATCATGGCCAACCTCAAAGTGTTATGCCTAATATTTCTGAGTTAGTAAAATCTACCAACAATAAAACCTAAAGACAGGACTCAATTTGTAAATATTAAGTCTTACATGGTCTGTGTGCACATATGTACATGTGTGTACATATATATATATATATATATGAGTCAGAGAGAAAAGCATTCTCCCATTTCTTAGGAGAAATGGAAAAACAAACAAACAAAAAAACAAACGACCAAAACTAAATGAGCTTCATTCCTTTTAAATATTTCATTTGTCTTAAACCTGTGAAGAGTGTTGTACTAATGAATGCTGATAGCCTGTTTTTGCAGCAGGCAATATCCTGGTTCCAAGCGAGTGACTGGAATGATGGTTTATCTCCAAAAGGGAGACAGAAGACGTCACTTGGACTGCGGGAGTCACTGTCGACGTTAAGAACATCTTGACAAAGATTTACAGAACAGAGTCTAGCCAAAGTAACACTGAAAAATGTGCAACAATTCAAGGGGATACATAAAAGGACAGGATATTAAATATTTTACATGTTACTAATGAAGTGCAGCCTGTAAGAAACTATGCTTCAATTTAAACAGAATTTATGCTTTGCAGAGTGAACTATTTAGTAACATCATAGAATAGGATCATTTCCCCCCTCATCTGCATACTTCTCAATGAGAATATTTTCTAATAAATTGAAGTCCAAGTTTCATCTGGTTTTCCTAAATACCAAATGTATTCCTATTTAGCCATGTGCAAAGCACTCTGCTCTCATACACATCTAAGTTCACTGAAAGCAGCGTACAGATATTTGCCTTCTTTGCTGGAGCAGAAACAGAGATGATGGTTTTTTTCACAAATGTTTTTGTCATTGTTGTCTAGTACCCTAGGAATATCTGATAGATATTATATTGTTACATAGTGTTCTGTCATTTCAACTGCTGTAGATTTCCAGGAGGAAGAGGTTGGAAGAGTAATGACTATCAGAAAAGTCATTAATAAAGTTAGTCATGTTATACATTAACCAAAACTGTATTTTAATACATGCAGCGTTTTCTTTATAAATTAATGACATGGAAGATGCCTAATGAAATTTGTCTGACTAAGGTTTTAATTAAAAAAATCCCACAACAACAAAACAGACACTGATGATGTAACCAAGTTATACTCAAATTCATTTTAGAATGGGGTGGGCGAGGGGGAGAAAAAAAAAAAAAAAGCATCAGCCTGACAGAAAAACATTCGAAAGATGTCAATACCTACAGTTAACGTAGACCAATTATTGCTATGACACCTTAAGAACCCTCTTTGATTATCTTTTAATATATTCAACAAAACAAGGAGAGGGAAAGGACTAGGGTGGCTCAGCATGTAGGATAGCGTCAGAGTGCCAATTACAACTTGATCATCAATGTGAAAGATTATTCTGTAACAAGGCTCCAGTTTCAGCTTCTCCATAACTAAGATCAGTCCAGGCTCCCAAACCACAGGAAAAGCCCTTGAAAAGTTGTGAAGAAAACATTGTTTCACAATTCTCACACACGGGTATACATAACTTCATTTTGCAGTTTTCCTATGTGTGGTACCTTTTAATTCCAGGTGTTTCTATATCTCACTCAAAATACAGCAGTGTATCTAAGTAATATCAGAAAAGAAATTTGAGAAAAATTACAAAAGGAAACCAGATGCCACAAATTGTTTCAGCATGGCATGCTGTTGGAGCCACTGTGTATCTAATTTATGCAACCCAACTTCCCACAGTAAACATTACAGTTCAGACAGAAAAGATAAGTATGTTTATAGATTGGTCTAAACACAAAGCCCATCTGATTCTCACTGGAAATCAGATATCTTGATACTGTACCGCATTATTAGACACAAAAATATGCCTACAGAGATAGATCATTCTACGTGTTTTCTTTTTTCAAATCACCCATTTAAATCAAAGGTGACATGTTGGTGCAGGCTATAGGATTTCTGTCTTGTTGAGAAAAATCTGGATGTTTTGTATCCCATGCAAATAATCCAGTATTATACGCTCCATGGAGTTTGGAGTAATGTTCCTGAAACAGCTTTATGACAAAAACTATCTATTTAACAGAATAAGTGGACATTTGTATTTTTTCTTATTCACGTGTTCCTAATCAGGCATTCACAACAAAATCTATGCCTAAACAAGACACGACACTAGTGCTTAACCTGGCATCGTAACAGCCCAGATACAAACACACTTACCCTTAAGAAAATCACATTAAGAGAAGTAGTTAGCAGTCAGTAACAATTCTAACATTATTATTAGGGTGATAAAATTAACAAATCCCAGTAACCTGGGTGAGTATTCCATGAATCATGCCCATATTTGCAATTCATATCACTCTTGTCAGTGGACGCAGATAAAGGAAGACACAGAAATTTGAGCTCAACTTCCTGAAGATCACACAGATGACTGTGTCTTCACTACAGCACAATCCAACATATGTATGCAATATGGCCCCTTGAAGCCAAAAGATGTACTAGAAGTCTCTGCCTGAGTTGATTCCCAAAGCTCTAAACACTGATAAAGAAAAAAAGACTCCAGTCCTGGCTATATAATCATGCATTTCTTTTTCCTGTATTGTGTTCAGATATGGTATGAAATAGCATATGGGAACAGTCACAGAAAAGAGCGCCTGGCGTTGTCTATTTTTTTAATTTAGTAACACATGCAAGAAATTGCAAACAAAAATAAACTACTTTTAACCCATTAGAACCCAGATATATCTATTTTCACTTGATTTTATTGTTCTCTGTTTTTTAAAACTCAAATTTTTAATATCCAGTCTATTTAGTCCACAACATAAATGCAAACAAGTTCATTTTTTTTTTGCTTCCATTTATACCTGCAATAATGAACACTAAACAACTGTACAAATAATCTCCAGAGCAAAAGCATGTAATGGGATCATGTCTTTTTTTACGCAGATGTGTGTGGTATGAAAAGTTGTATCTTCACAGTGCACTTTAAAAGCTACACATGCACCTTTTCTCAGTGAATAGCAGTAGGTGGACTGAAATAAACCTCTTTTGCAAATTTCAAGCAAGTCACTGCCTGATTTGTACCCTGCCTGTGGCCCCTGTCTCAGTAAAATTGCCTTCACTAGTTTGTTTGCCTTGAGCTATGCGGTAATTAATTGGAAATAGGTAACTACTACGCCTTTATTATTCTACAGTCCTTGCTCTGGACTACAGGACATGGAGAGAAAGGCAGTCAAGACCAAATGGCATTTCTCAGCCCATATTTCTGTGATTTAAGTCACTCAAAGAACATTACTGGTCAGTTGTGTTAATTTCACAAGAAATAGATTACCCTTGAAAGCCCCTGGAAAGGAAAATGGAAGGTTACCTAACTCTGCAAAGGGGATTACATGTATCCAGTATTGACTTTGATTCCACACTACTTTCTCAGCACAGTTACTAATGGCTTAGACTTCAAAGAAAGCTTTTCTTTCCGTACCCACCTTCCCCCACCCAAACAAAGTTAAAAAGTGCAAGTGACCTTAGTGGAGAAAGGAACAAAAGATGCAAGTAAATTTATCAGCCTGATCCACATCACTTAAAATCTGATTAATAATGTGTGTTCAACAGGAAACATCTCTTAAAAGTACTTGTTCACGAGCTTCCAAACAGCCAATAACAATTTGTCTTAATTGACAGTGTATACTCCTCAAATTGCTAAATCTTCCTGCTTTGATAAATTAATTCCATTGATGAGCTCTTTGTTAAAGTCTTACAGTAAACCCAGATATTACACATTAGCGGGATATGAAGACAAACAGCACTATACACCAAAATAAAAATCCTAACTTCCCAAATCACACAAATCAAGTTACAGTGTATCTTTCTTTAGAAGCTATGGATATTGTTAACATTAATTATCCCTTTATTCAAGCTTTAATTCAGGGACAGTTTCTATTAAATTAGACCACTTTCCCTTGGGGTCTTTATGGCAAATGTGCAACTACAGAAACGAGCAAATTCTAAATGGACCTGATAGAGGCAATGAGTACTTGTAATGAGGTCTGTGTCAATCAGAAAAATGCTTAGCCTGCCATCCAAAATATAAACAGAAAAATATGCACAACTCACAAGTCTGCTCTGAACAATACCAGCCTTTGGCTACCCAGAAGAGTATAGGAACTGTCAAGAATTCCACAACCAAAAGAATACAACGATTTTCAAAGGATCTCATTTAAAGAACACTTAGCATCCCCATAATCCCATTGCCCTTTCAGGAATAAGAGCTTTCAAGTGCTTTTCTCCTTTTCAGGGGTGAACTCCAGTAACAAACTGCTGAGCCACCCTAAGAAAAGTTATTCGGAAAGAAAAATATAGGAAAAAAAGAAGCAAGCTCTGACTACAGACAAAATTTTATATCATACTGAATAATAGACCAGTCTATTTCTAGATCTCCATGTGTTTAAATACAAATATTTTTAAAGCTAACAGTAGTTACTCACAGATTAATGACTGGCAAGATTTTCTTCTAGTATGTAAAAGTCTCAAGCAGTAAAATTAGTTCTAGGAAATTTGTTGAAAATATTTATATCATGTGAGCTTTGAAGCATATTAATGTGCCTATGAGGTTTCTTTTGTCTGAATTGCTTTTCTTTAATAAAAAATATTAAAAAACAATTTTTGGAAAATTTTTTGTGGGGACCTTTAAAGCACTCTTTACTGTAAGATTTTCAGTAGCTCTATGAAAAATCCATAAGAAACACCGCCCTCTGACCAATGCCTTATGATGAAAGATTTAATGTGTTTATGTTCTCTCATCTGTGAATTCTATTTAATGTTTAAAATCAGAAAATAGTATGCTTTCTTGACCTTAATTATTACACATTTTTAACTATTAAATCTTGCTGATATTTTCATTACCAGCTGTCTAGTATTATCCCACCTAGCTAGCTTTGCAATGCAGTATTGTCTATAGTCTTTGTGCCTTAGGGAAGAATTTTTCATTTCATACTGTTTGTTCAGACTTTAATGAGATTCTTAAAAGAGCAATCCCTTGGATTGTAATAGAATCCCACTGTAGGTAACTGAATGGTAGAAAGCGTTTTGACATGACTAGTTTCGGAGAAAGAGAAATTTATGTTCACAAAAGTAGACTAGAACATAAAAGGTGGAAGAAAGAAAAGAATAAATCAGCAATGGGCAGTCACAAAAAAATATCTGAACACCCCTAATCACCCCCCAAAATACTAGTAGGATAGGAGCCATATTTTAAAATAACATTGTTTTTTCTCCCTCCTTTTCAAAGTTTTCTTTTCAAAAACATGCATATTGACAGCTACAGGTTCCAGGCCCACAGGAAAAATACAGGCAAATAGCTGGAAAATCTCTAATGAGAATTGTACTGGAGCCTATGATAATAAAACAATAAAAAAACCAAACACCAAAAATCTTGAGTTTCTTTTTTTGTCATCATATCTAAAAAAGATTACATCTATACTAAGAATCCTGTGGCTATGTCCACAGACAGAAAATACTTCATATAGAGCAAATCTGAGGACCAGAAAAGCAAAATAATGGCTTGGTTCCACTCAATATACTTTTAAAGCACTACTTTTAGGCATGATTTTGAAAATTTAAGTATCATTGTAGGAAACAGAAATATAGTGTGTGCTGGAATAGTTAGGAGAATTTTTTATATTAATTTACAAAATATATCTAATTCCATTTATTTTTGTGCATTCTTTAGTATAAATTATTAAATTTTATTTAAAAAATGAAAATTGTCATAACCTGAAAGAGCAAGCCACCAATGGATTTAGCAAGACTTGGCAAGACTATAGAAAACACCAATATAAATGTTAACTGCTGTGATCAACTCCACATTCAATATCTCAGAACCCTCAAAAGCACAGAAAGCATAGAAAAAGATGAGTAAATTACTGTTAAAGCTAATGTTCCCCCTACGGCAACAGGAAAATTGTATCTGCAAGAGTAGTGGGAGAGAGAGTACAAACAGTTGTTTGTACTTATTAACTAATAAGTTCCGGCTGATTTTCATGGTGCTTTAAAAAGGAAGACATTTTTTAAAGATAATTATAAGCATTTTTAGTATTCTACAAGATATCTTATTTCAGTAATTATTATTATATGGCTATAATAATATATATTATTATGCTTTATGACAGGAAGAGTTCAAGTCATTAAAGAAATAGAAGACATCCAGTTTCTGCACTCTTCATTATTGCAGGAAGTAATATAACATGCTTATTTGCTTGTCTCTATTGACACTCTCCTTTAGTCTGATTTTAGAACTTACATCGACAGTTGACCAATTTACCACAATAATAAGCTAGATTATTAAACTAAGATAAATTTCTAAATCATCGATTTACTGAAGTAATTAAATTACTAAAATGCATCATAAAGATATGCAAATATTTTAATTTTTACCCAGTATAGTTTTAGCAAATTCCACACAAATACACTTTTAGTTTATTGATTTTCAAATAGTGTGGAGCAGACAGCTCAGCTGAGAGCTCATGACAATATCTAGCTCAGACAGGAATTTTAGTCAGGCTCCAAACGGCCTCAGACATGACTAAGCAACATGCAGCACGCACAACTAGAGACAGGCCTGGAAATATGATGAACTAATTGGTTAACTAGCCCCCTAATCAGTGCTTGCTCCCTCTAAGCTCAACCTTCACTGCCCTTTCGGTCAACCAGCAAGCTGCAAACAAGGAAAAAGGGGAAGGTGCGAAAGAGCCAGAGATCTCTTAGTTGCACAGTCGTTCTTTAAAAACACATTCTGCTCTGTGATATCCATGTATAGTTGATCTGGGTTGTAGATTAAGTGCACACCAGATGCTGAGATATTAGACCTGGCAGTTTGCAGAGGCATCTTTGGTCCAGCAGGATGCTTTAGCAGAGCCATGTACAGATTTTTGAGCCAGGTCAGCAGTGCAGCTGCTTATGGCAACGTTTCAGCTGACTCCAGGGAGCTCCGGGTTCTTATTAGCCTCCACTTAATCCCAGACAAAACCTGGCCCTGCAAGGCGATGCACCTGAGCTAATAAGCCCCTTCTGGATCCAAAACACTGAGGAACAGGGGGCAGAGCCAGCAGGAGCCAGCCTGGGTCCTGCTGACTTGGAGTGGAGCCAGCGCTAATAAGCTGGGTCCATATGATGGCTTTCTTGCTGGGCTGGGCTGCACATCCCAATGGTACGGGTATTTTCAAGGTTTTTGCCATTATCCAATGTTTTCTTGATGACTGCCTGGCATGCCACCACATTAGCCTGGCCCTAAAAAAGCAATTTGTGGGAAAAAAAAATTGAAAGTTCCCTGCACATCAAATTTGGCTGTTCCTGGCATTAAGAAATAAGGGCTTGGATGTAAAAATACCTTTTTTTTTTTTTTTTGTTAATTGCATCTTTAAGAATTTAAAAAAATGCTTCTGCCTGTAGCATGTGTTTAACACCATTTTAAAAATAAAATGTGTAATATTCCAATGTCTGAAAACTATGAATGACATTTTCATTATATGTTGTGCTTAAAGTAATCCCCATGATAAATTAATTTATATGAAATATGCTCTGGTGAATTAAAACTTGTGCTGCAGGTCCAGATCTGCATGGAAAGATAGATTTTGTAAAAATTGTATCACAATCCTCTTATTTCTAGATTATAAAATACTGTTAAAAACCTGCTATAACTTCTGGTTTGTTTTTCCTTTAGGGGAAGGAAAGGAAACCTGTTTTTCCTTCACTGGAGTACAAATCCTGAGGCAATTACATAAGATATGCCAACTCATCTTTTAAATCTCATAAGCTTCTATCATAGCTTTACACTTTTTTGTTTTGTGGTGAAGTTTGTTTTAATTAATGCCTAGAAATCCAATTATTTTCAGAATATATTTTAGAACTGATGTATTACTTTTGTAAGTAATATGCAACCAAGTCCAAAAGTACACTTTTTCCCAATATGGAATTAATGTACTGCATGCTTCACTGCTCTACACTCATATTTTCATCATGGGGTGGTGCTTTGGTAATGAACGGCAGTTATATTTGACAAGGGAGTAATACAATCTAAAGACTAGCTAATCCCCTGTCAGGAAGAGGAGCATACACAGAGTATTATAGCATATGCAATATCCATATTGACGGAAGACATATTGCAAGGTACAAACATGAATTATCTAAAGATACAACAAAACTGAACTTTTGAAGGTTAAAAAACCTCTCAGTTTCATTTCTTTTCTCTTGAGTGTTGCATTAAAATTAATATCATATGCAAAACCAACAAATTAAGAATATCAACCTATACACTGCTGAAGAAAATGTAACCATTTATGTGCAGATGAGGTAACATTTTAGTATTAAGGGTAAACAACACAGTTCTACCGAAGTAAATGTGTGCATATGAGGAATGACAGACTAAACATTGTAGCCTCTGGCCCCATGTTAGCTTTCCCTTTTC
The DNA here is from genome assembly GCA_013400055.1 of Nycticryphes semicollaris. Lineage (NCBI taxonomy): Eukaryota > Metazoa > Chordata > Aves > Charadriiformes > Rostratulidae > Nycticryphes > Nycticryphes semicollaris. Next base: position 692,674 of record VXBJ01004002.1, on the reverse strand, counting down.
CCTGCAATCATTATTCTGGAGATTTCAAGAGCTGTCATAAATATACCAGGTCTATAGTTTTCTTCTGGTCTGTATTAACTGACTTTCCTATTTCATGCTTCTTTCTGATAATTACATTTTTTAAATATACAAATTGTTATAAACTTGCTAGTTTTAATCATTCAGTCTTCTAATTGTCAAAGAAAGAAAATGGGCAGTAAATATGTAAACACTCTCTATATGTTTTGAGAAGAAAAAAGGTCTGATTTTTCTGATTGCTGGATCATATGTATTGACTTCTTTTCAGTAGACATTAGTAGTTCATTTTTTATACAATTTTTTGATACAATAAAACTGCTTACAATGCTGTCTGACATTGTCTGCAAAACAGAAATCATAACCATGTTTCTTACTCCGAATTGTCTTACAAATACAATTATAACCATCTTTGTTCATTCTTCAGCAGGCAATTTCCACCCACAGGGCAAAGTTGCCTCCTAAAGTCAAGAAACACTCCTAGGTGTTTATATACAAAGTCCTTCTTCTGCCATTAGTTTTTTTTAAGTAAAATAAAAGTCTCAGAACAGCTTAGAGTCAGAGGAGACAACTGCAGCCTACACAGACAGCATCACAGAACACATAGCACAATTGGTATAAAAGGGATGTTATGTCCCCACTTGATAAACTCTGCATGTTGAGGTTTTTCAGTCTGCACAGCTGGGGTTTTTTTGTTATTGTTTTTTTTTTTTTTTCTTAAGAGTCGATAACAAAATTAGGTATATTTCCTAATTTCCGTCTACTATCCTTCAGCTTGTATGTCAAATGATTATGGCTGTGTCACATCAGGTTGTCCAGCAGAAAGCTAATGATATAATCTCATCAGATTAAACTCCTGATTGAGCTCTAAGGTGATGAGTAGCCCAAAGAAGAAGGGAAAGACAACTCAGACATCTGAAAAGTTTCTCTCCTTTTTGTTATTGTATGCCCTTTACTGATCAGCAATAGGAAAATGTGAAATCTGGCCTCTCATTCTTAGTAATTATTATATTAAAATGCTGAGCTCAAAACTTTAGATCTCTGCTTAGGTCTTCCACGTCACTTCTCCTACTCCATCTCTTTTAGTTGTTCTACAATAGGCTTGCAATAAAATGGCATTCATCGCCTCTCCTAACTCAGCTGTTGTGAAAGGATTTACTCAGCTGAAGCCAAATTGCAAAGCCACATATGGCACGTCAGGGTTTGTGTAGAGCTGTGGAGCATCTGCCTACCTCATGTTTCTGCAGGACAGTTATAACTCGTGTCCCCATGAGAAACCTTTCCTCCAACCTGGAGCACTTGCAGACCACTGCAGCTTGTTACGGATTATTTCCCAGGGCTTGGGTCCCAGTTTTTCATCCTCAGAGGTACGTGTATAGATTGCTTTGTTCAGATTCACATCCTCAGGGGCTGACTGAATTTCACATTATCTTGGGATTTAAGTAACAGGAAAAATCTGTCACAGAAATTACTGATGACAAACCTGTGACACATCACCTATCAGTGATTCAATTTTCAGTACATGTTAATAAAGCTGCAAGATTACTTTGCCTGGATAGAATAAACCAAGACTTTAATCTTTGTGATCACCACAAATAATTTCACTGTGCTAAGGTTTCAAACTGCTACGGTCTTTTCTTATAGTTTTGTTTTAATTTTCATTTAGGTTTACTCCATTTTCTAGAAGCTTTTATCATCTGTGAATATATCTAACTCAGGCCAATTAAGTGATACAACTATAATAAAAAAAAAAAATCAGTTGCTTTCAATTATCCATTTCTGCCACAAATAAATCATAGAATCATAGAATCTTCTGGGCTGGAAGGGACCTTCAAAGGTCATCTAGTCTGACCCCTCTGCAGTCAGCAGGGACACCCCCAACTGGACCAGGTTGCCCAGGGCCTCATCGAGCCTCCTCTTGAATATCTCCAGGGAAGGGGCCTCAACCACCTCCCTGGGCAACCTGTTCCAGTGCTCCACTACCCTCATTGTAAAGAACTTATTCCTAATATCCAATCTAAATGCATGATAAAAGATCATAGTTCACTAAAAACTACCTATATGATTGTCCATTCTTTTCCTCTCAGTCAGCCTTGGTTTTGACACGGTAACTGTCTCTGACTATGGTAAAATCCCAATAAGAGGCCAAAAACAGCCTACTTGTATGAAAGCCAGTGATTAAGAAGTAACAAAATACACTTGGCCTTAAAGAAAAGAAAGAGATGAGAAAAATTACCTTCACTTTTTGATTTGCTAAAAGTATGTAAATATACAAAACATGAAAAGATTTTACATGACATATAAAACAACGTTACTTTATAATTAAGGGAAAAAAAACCCAACTGACTGAGGTTGCCTTTCAATTATGGCATATTATATGTGGGAGACTACTGACAATGTAAACCCCTGCAGGGAGGGATTTGTAAGAAATTCCCATTACAGCCCATTGTGTACTGCTGTTCATGCAGAGAGGGATTTCATAGACTTGACATAAAACTACACTTACCTTTGGCTGCCACCGGGGTAAGTGCTAATTCAACATAAGTGATAGTTTATTTGTTTGTTTAGTTTTTCAGAAAGGTACAGGCATATTACTCACACTGTAAAATATAGGAATTATGCTTCACTATTACACACAACCAAAGGTAATGGCTATTTTAAGTAGAAACAAATAGAAAACACAAGCACAGAGGAAAGAATATGGAACTGACTGATGCATTTTGTTAACAGCATTTTCTCTTTTGCAACCCTTATCATAACCATCGATTATAATTTGTTCAAACGATGTCAGGGTTGGAGAGTAGCTGGAAACCATTTTCACCAGCTCAGTGCACTTACATGAAACCACACTTTCCTGTTGCATCAGGTAAAGGAAGCCTGGATAAATGGAGCTCAACCTTTGCCTGCTGAATTCAAAACGCTAAGGTCTGAAGGGTAAGGCTTGCTGTTTATGGACCATGCTAACACAGCATTTAGGTACGCACCATACTTAGAAGTAGGTTTTACTGATGTTTGCACAGAGACACATTGCAACAAAGCTACAACTGACTGTATTGCACAAAAAGCAACAATTTCCCCTAAAGATTTTAATTTCATTCATGTTATTCATAGCCTTACACTGAAGGGCAAAACGCTAATGTCAATGGCAATGAGAGTCTAAAACGGGAAAGAAAAAAAAAATGTAGGATTTGCTGTTGAATCTTTGAGACTTTGAATTTTTATTTTTTTCTATTGATTTCTTTTGCCTGGCCTTCTGATGTAACACGGATAAATCTTAAGTCTTGCTAACCTGTCTTTATCTGGACTGCTTAATTTTCAACTTCCAATTAAACAAGTGATATCTAGCAATGAAAGATAATTTCTCTAGCAAACCTATTTTTGTTCAGTCCTGGTGTATATAACACACTGCACATGAAGTTCAGAATGTGACACTTACTTATTCCTTTTGTACATTAAATGCATTTTTTAAATTTATGTAATAGCATCACATATTATAGATTCCCTCTAGCTATTCTAGCTTTGTAAACAGGCAAACCTAGCCTGACAAACTTCAGTAAAACCACTGTAAACTTCTCTTCCTCAAACTATTCTTCGATTGCAGAAATGTTAAAAAAACCTGACACTCCCTTGCATTTGAAACACTAAAGCAACCTCTTCCTGCAAGTGTAAAGGAATTCATTATAATGAATCAAATATCCTGCATCTGAACATTTTGCCCTAAACAAAAGAATTACAAGAAAATTCATTATAGATCCTGCTATTACTATCAATTTAACATGGAAGGCAGCCAGATAACGATACATGGGCTACAGTATAGTACCTTTAAGTGTATCTTGGAGTTACAATATCCTATTGTGCTTCAGAAAATAAGTGAAAATACTGACTATGCCATTTTTAACTATGAATATATGTATAACTAATTATTACTTACTAACTTAATGAATCTGCACTGCAGATAATGAGAGTACTTTGGACATAACAGGTGGAAAATATCAGGTCATAATTTTGTACTGCCTTTGGGAACTTTACTAAGTAAAAAGTTTTCGATGATCTAAATTGTCTTGTGTTTTGAAGAATCCTCTGGGTCACTGTGATCACCACAACTGGTAAACTGGGGGAAGGCTACAAAGCAGTCAGCTTTCACAATGCCTTTCAGAGACCAAGCACCCAGACTGAAAGACAGTGACTGGAAAATATCAGAAGAGGGAGGTATGGTTTGCAGTTGGGAGCTGTAAGACCACATCTTCATCCTGAGACTTGTCTTTATGAACCGAGTCCCACAAAAGCTACAGTCATATACAACAGATATGCACATGAATGGCGTGTCAAAGACTACCTTTTCTGAAGAGTGGAGCAGGGTAAGTGGAAGAAATGATAGCTAGCACCCTAAGTGAAACAAAACCATATTTCCATTGCAGTTACCTGACTGAAGCACAGAAAAAAGTGCTGTTTTCACTAAAGGAGGAATTTATGAAGCAACCCTGAGAAATTTGAGATGACCTTGCCACATGATCAACCTTCTGCTCAGTGTTAAACAACAGAAGGAGAATTCTGGTATCTGCAGGGAGGAAATGGTATGGAGAAGAAAAATAATGAGACATCCTTTATGAGAGTGGAGTCTTCAAGGTTGCAGCGGGGATTTCAAAGTCTCATGGTGAGGTAGAGACACAAATCTTGTTAGATAAGAAACTATGCTATTCTTTTCTTCAGGGAGACATACACATTAATGCAGTGCCCAAGGTTGTCACTGAATGAGGATCCTCCACAATGCTCATCTTCTCAAACAAGAAAGGTTCCTTATCCTTCACTAACATGTTGTGAAGTGCACAGCAACACACAGGGAATTTGACAGTATTCTCCACAGTGACATCAAGCCTATCTCATAAACAACACTAAGAGATCTTCAATGCTTGCAGATATACTAGATAGATGACTCTTAACATCATCCCACTTGGGGATATTAGATGAAAATGAAATTTGAGCAACAGCGCTGTGCCAGCTGGGCACAGTGCTCCTTTGGATTCTGGCAACATCTAAGAGGCTAAGGACAAGAGCAAGTCAGTGGCAGAACAAATGGTGCATGGCCTTCTGACAGATGCAGCCCACAGAAACCCCAAGAGCTTGCAGTAAAAACATAAATAACAGGTTTAGTGCGCACTGCAAGGGGGAAGCCTCAGAACCATCTCAGAGGACAGTGTAGACCTAGCCACTGATTTCTGTTCTGGGAGATGTTATTAATATGATAATTCACAATACACAAAAGGATTTTTGATACATCAAACAAGGATGAATGCATAACATTGAAATCAGAAGTTAAATTCACTATCTCCTGGTCACTTATGTTCCTTTTGCCCATCAAAGGACACTAGAATATGACCCAAATGCAAAAAGCCAGCAAATTATTTTAATATTTTGAGTTTGCCTAAGTTCAATGCCTGGAAAAAAAGGCTACTCTGGCAATTTGACTGTTGACATTCTAGTGACAGAGGTGAGGGTAATATAAGAATCTCTGCAGATTATAACAACAGAGCCAGCACACAAAATAGGTCTAGCAAAACAGAGAAACTCTGTTCCCATCAAGGGAACAGAAGCTTCTCCCCAAGTCAACCTGCTAATAAAGTAGTTGAGAAAGCTCAGAGTAAGTTTATGCTCTCTTTGTGCAGGAAATCAGAGCACTGACCTTCTATCTGGGACTGTCAATGCAAAAGTGGAGTATCACCACCAAGGTCAACAATTACACATATGCACAGTAGTTGCACTATAATTCTTAATATTGGTTTCCTAGCATAGGAAAAAATTAAACTATACAGTAATACGAGAGCTGTAGGAGTTTAAAATTACAAAACTGTCTGTTGTTTTTAAAGCCTAAAACAATCAAAAACCTTACTGCATTTTGAGTGTACAACAATAAACTGCTGTTTTAAGCCATTCCATATACATATTTTTTTCAAGTTTGATATTAAAAATGAATAATTAACAAATGCAGCAGCAATTACTTTTCTGCCTCTCAAATTTACCACAGTAATTTATGATGAAACCCAACACTGAAAAGTAATAAATATAATCTCATTTCATTTTGCTATCAACGGCAATCAGGTAATGTGCTATTATATGAGATACAATCAATATAACAGGAAATTTATATAGAGATGTTTACTGCTACTTACTGGGTACTTCTATTGATATTTTAAATGGATAATTAGAATAATGACTCATTTGCTTTCCAACATAAAAGCAGAAAGCTTCAGTCCTTGGCTTTAGACTTCTAGATGTAAAAGCTATAACAGGTCTGACAGAACTTCTAGGAAGAACAATTTCCCCACTCACTTTGCAGGGACTTGAAATTGCTCCAAAATACTACCCTTTCAAAAGTGTTCAAATTAAAAAGCATAAAAAGAAATTTCAACACTGTTAAAGAAATAAAATGCTGAGTACTAAATGAAAACATATTCTTATACTGTCCATGCTGGAAGGATTTGAAAAATACATATTTTTACATTACTCTTCATACCATGGACCTTATTCAGGAGGATATTTATGCATGCTTCTAATCGCATTAAAGGCTTACTCACTGATGAGCTCATTGTATTTCACAATGTGCTTTGTTTCTCCTGCCACGATTCCTTTAGAGTTGTACTTTACAGATAAAATATAAAAATTACAGCATAAGTAGTTTAATAGGATACTCCATCTGTGACACCAACAGTGTAAGGTGTTTCAGAAGACATAAGAAAGCCTCAGGGGGAAATTTCCTCCTGACTCTAGGCAGTTAGCAGATGTCACTTTTTCTTTTCAAAAAAAACCAAAAAACAAAGCCAATTTATCTAATTTCTGAAACCTATCTAATGTGTTCCTGGCTGTTTCAGCTCCCCTTCAAGAACATCCTTTTTGAATGTTTCTATAAACTTGATCTATTTCAAATTCCACCCATTAGCTGTATTAAACATGAACAAAAAAAACCCCAGCAAAACCCAACCAATGCATAAACCACAAACCCCTCAAAAATCCGTAAGATCAGAGTTTAAAGACAGTGGTAGAGGAGCACATAAGTCTTATGAGGAGTGATTGAAGAAGCTGGGGTTGTGTAGCCCAGAGAAAAGGAGGCTGAGGGAATGACCTTATTGCTCTCTACAACTCCCTGAAAGGAGGTTGGGGTTTGTTCTCTTCTCCCAAGTCACAGGCGATACAACAAGAGGAAATGACCAAGCTGTATCAGGGGAGGCTCAGATTGGATATTAGGAAAAATTTTTATACTGAAAGGGTTATTAAGCATTGGAACAGGCTGCCCAGGGAAGTGGTTGAGTCGCCATCCCTGGAGATATTTAATAGACAGGTAGACATATTGCTTAGTGACAGGGTTTAGTGGTGGGTTTTGTCAGTGTTAGGCTGATGGTTGGACTAGATCATCTGAAATGTCCCTTCCAACCTAAAGAATGCTATGATTGTATGATTCTATGAAAGACATACAGACTAAATTTGTGTGTTCCTTCTGGGAGGAAGAGGTCTTGGCCTTTCCACGGAGCATAAATAGTTATTATAAATAAAAGGGGGAAAACACTGTAGAAAGCATGTAATTTATTGGAGGAGCAGTACGTTAAGTACAATTATCAGATAACAACCACCTTAGCACTACTGAAAATAAAAATCCCATAAACTGAAATCTGACTAAAGCTTAAAAACGTACTCTAATTCTTTTCATCGTACTTTTGGGACAATATATTTAAAATCTGTCTTTTACAGAAATTCAGAATCTTCTGTGCTCTTTCACTCCTTAAATATAGGTGACTGAATCTCAAGCTTTTTTGGTATCAGTGGAATGGGTAACATCAAAACGTTTTGAGGACTATCACAAATTCTTTTTCATCCTTGGTATTAAACACTCCAAATTTTACTGTTTAATATCATTCACTGGATGTACTGTGAAGCTTTCACCAAAAATGTCCATGGTCCACAAACAATGGAAGTGTACTCCTTGTGTAATTTGCTACGGCATACATTTCTATAATCTTTTATAATGGCTCTGAATTTGGCTTCCCATACCAATTCCAGTCTCACTAGATTTTTGGGAGGTATTTAGGAATGCTCTGGCCTATAGAATTACCTATAGTACTACATAAAAAGGAGGTGTGAGGTAAAGGACCTCAATCGCATAAAAATTAGATGAGCCCCAGGGACAGGAAACACACAGTGTAAAAGAGCCATAGTGAAATGAGGCAGGGCACATAAAACATCTGCCCTTGGAAGTTGTGATCTCTCCCAAGCCTTGCCTGGGAGCTCAGTCAAAGAATTTGAGCAAAGACAAGCAAGGGAAGTTATTAATTGTCATTTGACCTACTTCATCTTCTAATTAGCATTTGGTAATTGGCTGGAAAAGTCCAATTTCTTGCCCAGTAGATGCTCTTCAGGTAAGCTGACTGCTTTGGGTTAACACCTGGGAATATGGCAATCTGTACTAAGTGATTTAGGAATACAAATCTCACTGTAATTAAGTGGAATCCAAGTACCTAACAGCTATGGATTTTTGATAATCCCAAATGTTACACCATATTGCAAAGGTTGACATGAAAAAGCTGCCAGTTAACTCCAAAGAGCTGTAAGTAAACAAAACGGAACAATCTTGCTATCCCTTTCAACTGGACAGAGGGGGGAAAAAGATTTAAAAAGAAAATAAATACATTTAAAGTCAATTGTAAGCTAAGTATTTTTAAGAGTAAGTTTTAATTTTTGGTAAAATAGACAATAGCAAGAATATTCTGAAAAAAAAATAACAAGGTTAAAGGACAGGGAAAACAAATACTACAAAACACCGGCAACTCAGGCAAGCTACACTTTTTTTCTTTTCTGTAAGGAGCAATGTTAAAGTAACAACAGTTCGCCAAAGTGTAAAATGAACTCCAACTGTCTACTCTGCAAATCTCAATCTGAATGAGTATCCTGAAGCATGCTACCATGTCTGAAAAAGCTCCAGTTGAATAAAGTCTCATCTGACCCCAAGAATCAGTTCAGCTGAGAAACACCAATATCGAATACGTGCAGAAATCTATTTTGACACATTTTTCTGAAGGTAGATGACTTACTGTGCTGGTCTTTTTTCCACCAAAAATGTCCCAATCCTTAGTTAGGATGAACATCATAAGACACCACAAGAAACTTTACAGCAGTGTATCAGTCTCAAGAAGGAACTAAGGACTCACAGCAGTGCGGGCGCTACCTCCCATTAATTGAATCGAGGCAGACAGCATTAACTGGTAAAGAAGTAATTCTATTTCTACACTGAGAAAAAGTAGGAACCCTGCAAAGCCAAATATCAAGTGGACTGTAATTTTGATGGTACCAGACATTAAGTTTAAATTTCAGTAAAGCTTGATTTGATAATGGAAGGCTAACTGCATTCTTCCAGTTTCATTAAAGAATGTAAAGAAAGGCTTTTCTGGAGATAGAGAAATACTTTCTACTGAGTCTTATCCACTGCAAAGTTCTTAGTGAGGCTGAGGATTTGAGGTCAATCCTCTAGTTTTAGAAACTTAATCGAGTGATTAAACTTTGATTAGAAATTTCAGCGATAAAGTTCTTCCAACCGAGCTTAACCTTAGCATGTGTGATGGAATTAAAATTTACTAAATCCTCACTTACCTGAAAGTCTTGTGTTTGAAACGAAACTTATGAGGCGTTTTTATGACACTAGCCTTACACTATATATAATTAGTGCAAAAGGTTAATCATATTCAATTGTTTCTCCTGTTTTCACTGGCTGTTGTATGATATTTGAGAAAGTAAAAATTTAGAACTTGCACCTGCAAGTGCAAAATAAATTCCCAGCTCACCTCTGTTATGCTCTATAGAGAATAATGCATGTGTATTGATCTACCCATCTGTATCCACTTGAAACCAAGGCCACTAATTAGATCCTAAATGTGCCAGGAAAGTTGAGTTTCAGTTACAGGTTCTGCCACAAATGTGTGAGGCACTTTAAAACCTTTGCCTGAAAGATACTGAGTGAGCACAAAAAAATACTACTGAGTTCCATTTCACACCAGCTAATCAAAATTTCTGAAAAAAAGAAATTAAAAAAAATACTTTTCTTGTTAAGCTTCAGTAAATTCTTCCACAAAATCTTTCTTACGTATCTCTCACACATCTCTCACACTTTTGGGTGTTTTTATCACAAAAAAATGTTCTAGTAAACTCAAAGCATTCTTATTTCTGCCTTAATGCTACACACAAAGAAAGTCATGTTTGGTCTCCAAGCTGTGAACCACAATGACTATTTTAAGTATAGTTCACAGCAGGGAGGGGGTAGAAGTGGTTCTGTCCACAGTTCAGGCCACAAGTCCAGCTGTTAAAAGAACACATACAGTTAAAAACACATACAGTTAAAATTTTGGTATAAAAGCAAATTTTAGTAAAGCTTTCAGATGACACAGATACTGAAAAATGCCAAAAATACTTTTACTTAAAAAAAAAAAAAAACCAACAACCAAACTAAATACCACAAAGATGTTCAAATGTCCCGTGTTTGAAACTAAAAAGCTTGTAGAGCTTGTTGAAAACACAGATGAATTGCAACTATTGCAGACATGTTTGCCTGACGCCTGCAGAAGCTGGAAGAAGAGTACTGAGCAAAACTAAATAAGGTTTTGGTTTTTTTTTTTCCTCCTAACACAAAGAGCTAGACCTTCTCTTTGCAGGTTTGCAGTTAGCTCTGCAAGTTGGATGAGCTGTTACAGTGCACTACTCATACTTGCTCTGGTCTTAATCTAACATAGATGCTGAAATTTCTGTGAATCACAGGGGTTGTCTGTATGCCTTACTGCCAATTCAAGTTCAATGCCCACATCAGTTGTGTAAGAATGGTCAGGACACAATGCAATCCCATCTTCAAGTGCTACTGAGAGAAGTTAGTAAGTCTTTTTTTGTCAAGTGAATCACTAATGCATGTGTGATCCGCTTGGGATAATGAGATATTACTTAGGCTATCAGAAAACCACACCTTGAATTAAAACGGGGAATTTAAAAAGGTCCCCCAGAAATACAAACAGCAGATGATAGCAATGGCCTTGATAGTGGGAGCACAGGACCATGGCAAAGCTGCCAGTACTATAAACACAAATCAGAAAGAGTTAATCACTAGTCACAAAGGGAGTGCAACCTTGTGACCCAGGGAAACAAAAAAAAAAAAGGTTAAATCAGTGAATAAAGATCAAGTTAACAGACAGTCTTAGAGCAACATCAGCATCAACCATTTCTGGTGAAGAACTTGCGTTGCTGACCACTCACTGTAACTACACCCTGCTTTTTTGTTAAACAAGACTACTGCCATCACTCTTAGCCACTGAGAGGCTTTAAGAAAGGTAAGATAACACCAGAGAAAGGGGTACATATAGAAAGTCTTTTTATATCAGTTCTAACTGTATCATTATTGGGAATGAACTGTAATAGTTGCATAATTTCATCTAAAAGTATTAATAGTTCTTCGAGTAGACTTAAGATTTTAACAAGCTTAAAAACAATTCTTACTTTTATATAAACAGCGTGTTTCTTTACGCCATATGAAATACATGGGGTGTTCAATATGGACCCTGCCTTTAAGGACTGACTGTTAAATTTAAGACGCAAAGCTGTCGTTTGCAATTAGATAAATGTGTCCTGCTGCAAAATTCTCATCTTTATCCTTTTGACTCTACAAGTTAACAAATGGGAAGAAAAAAAGCTGCTGGCTGTTCTCCAGAACATCTTCCTTATGATATGGACACAAGTAACAGCGATCAGGAATTGCATCTCTCCTTTCCTGATGCAATCAGTAATGAAAAAATAAATAGTACTGACCCCAAAATAATTCTTAAACAGAATGCTTTTAGGAAGCAAAGGTCATCCAACTCCAAACTGTTGTTTTACATTATGTTAAAAAGAGTTCTTCCCTCTTTAACTTCTGCTTCGGCTTTTACTGTATAATCAATTTGGAGAAGTATAAAAAAATACAAATTAACTAAAAATTAATACTAATACTAAGCAGCTGTGATGTAGCTCTAAACTTAAATATTTTTGCAGTTTTATCTGGTCTCAATACAATATACAGAAATGGTTAGCAATGTTTACTGTGGTTTTTGTTGGTATTTTATACTGCATGTGAAACACCACCCTGTCTCATAACCTAAAGTCCTGCTTAAGACACCATTAATGCTAAAAACATCCATTTACCAAAGAAAAATAATGGAAAGCAAGACTAGATACATAAATGTCTAGCAGTATATTTTATTTTTACATGTCCAGGGTCCTAAAACAAAGCCAGGCATGAAAACTTTGCAAGTAATCCCTTTCTCCTTATATTTCTCTCCCAGGAAATAATTCACTGCTAAAAGCTTATGCAAAGAGACAACAAGCATTCTTGCTGCTCATTATAATTTTCTCAAACATCACTTGAATAATCAAGCTAACAAAATTACAAGACTGAAAGCTTGGTTACGCACCACATAAAAGAACTTGGAATTACATAACAGTGTTGACCCACTGAGGTGACTGTGAGGTCAAACTGTAAGATTTAAGTGCTTAAAATATTGAAAATGTTTACTTGACAACTTTCTTAATGCTTCCCCCCCAACACTAGGAAAAAACATGTGGAATGAACAAAGCACTAAATATGATTATTTGTAGCTTCCAACAAAATTTGCCCTGTACTGTAAAAGTGAGATTTTAGCCACAGTCCATAAAGCTACGAACAATGAATGTACATTAAAACACATGCAGATGTATTTGTTTAACATTTCTATAAAATACATTCAAATGACCAAAAAACCAGACAAGAACTTTTTTGACTGAGGAAACACTAAGAAATAATTAAAACAGAAACAAAAATGAATTGCCCATTCAAAATCATATCCTAATTAAAAATAAAATAAATAATTGCTGATAATTTACTTGTTTGAAGAGTTATCAATAGTTACACTCCCTGATCTCCTGTTTAAAATACTTTTTTTCTATCATATATTTCTTAATACTCCTTCTTGCTGAGCTGCTTTTCTGGCAATCATTATTTTACAGCTATCTCCTCTAAGTGCTGCTAACCCACTGAGGAATATAAATGTTAAGTGCTGAAGAAAGAGATCAGGCTTACTAACTATCTTCCTCAAAATCACAAGTAAATCCAGTATTTTAGTTTTAATTATAATCTGTGGAGGTTCTGATCTCCTAATCTTCTGTATCATGGTCTTCTCTCACTATATTATGTGGACTCCAAAGAACAGTAGCAGTAGCAAAGGTAAGTCCAGACATAGGCAAAAAGGTCAGTCAACCTTATTATTGTTGCCATCTTGGCAACTACCCTTTTTCTATTTACTGTACATGGAAAAGCTACCAGAGTTGAATTATTGTAATGCAAGTTGAAATAAAATACAGTTTCAGTGATAACAGTTCTGGAGAACATAATAAATTGTGGTTTCACCTAAAAATGGTAAGCTAATTTGTATTCATTCTGTGGCATTACTGAGAACCACACAGGAAAGTGAATCAATACCCAAGCGATCTTCTTTTCCTTTAAGTGATGAAGCCCCATATCAAGTGACTTTATATTTTATAAAGCCAAGATTATTAGATTAAAAAAGCAAAGCTTCTCTGCAGATTAAACTTTTTAATATCCTTGTCATTATAAAAATACTAAAACTGATAGCTTTTTACAATATTATGGGTGACGTTTTCACAGTAGGCTGAAAGTTAAGTCAGTCAAAAGCTTCAATTTGAAATGAGAAATGGCTTCAATGAAATGCCATTGATAATTCAACACAAGAAAAAACTACATATCTTTATGAATATTTTTCAATAATCACATTGATATAATGTCTAATAATTTATCTAAACAGTGCACAGAATACAATTGGGACATAAAAAAAATTTGTAGACACTTATCCCCAGTTTTGAGACAGAACACCCATAGCAGTTTCTATTTATTAGCTTGAAAGGTCTGTACTAAGAATGAAATCTTTCTAATTAAGTACTTACTGTATGAATATACCTAGAAGGCTAATACAAAATGAGACACTACACTTAAAATGCATGAAGAAAAATTAAAAGCAAAGGCAAAATGAGACCAATTGAGGCTACATCAGACAAACATGCCAGCAAAGAGCAGGTCAGAATCTTTACAGCCAGCAGAACACTGTGTCCCACAAACATGGGAGCATTTCTCTTGAGTTATTTCAGTGACATCCCATTTTTTCGAAACAATATGCCTACACAGACAGTGAAAGCCTAGGTCCAGTTAACTGTATTGGGGGGAGTGACAAAAAAAGGAAGATTGAGCTGGAGCACCCTGAGAAAAATGCAAGGACTCGTTTAGATTTTGCTGTTGTGCTGTCCAAGCTCATGAGGATTGTACAAAGTGTAAATGCCAGTGACCTCCAAACAACATCCCAGAGAGCTCTGCAAACAATATGAATTTCTAAAATGCAGCATATGCACCACTATGGATATAGTGGTGCATATGCTTTTTGAAATGGTTCACAGCCTGGCATAGAAGCTGCCATTGCCTGTGAACATATGTGGAGGGGAAAGAGAGGACTACAGGGCATGTGGAAAGGATCTTGCTCTATTACTGTTAAGGAATAACTTACATTACAAAGTGTATAAATCTTAGAATTTATGACCAAAATTCAGATGCACAGAACATAGCTGACAGATTGGAAAATAAGAAAACTGAAATATAGGTGATATTAAATGAAAGGAAGAAAAATGTTAGCAGTTGACCATAAAAGAAGCCAAGAACTGAAACGTAGTATGTTCAGAGAAGAGACTATGAATGGTTACCCAACACCCAACAAAGGCTGAAAACTGTAATAATGTCAGAATTATCTCAAAAATGTGAACAAATATTGTTAAATTCTTCATTTACTTTTTGTTCATCACATCTTCAAGTTTCATCTCTGTTCGACTGTGACAGTTTGCTGGAGTAGCAAGCCACAGGAAATAAAATAGAATGTAAAAGATAAATAATACCAAATAAAGAATGAAATTTCTCTAATTATGTTTTTAGGCCACCAAGAAGGAAAACAAGTAGCACTCCAGATTGATTTTTTTTTTTTAAAGAAGGTCAGCAAAATACAAGGGTAAAATATACTATTGTGATAATTAAAGAATAAATATAGAGGAAGTAGAGAAAAAGGTTTTTGGTTTTTTTTCTATGTTCTGAGACTTAAGTACTTTTAAAGGTCAATCTTGTATTTAAAGCAGTAACAATGCATTTATGTCATAATATAAGATGAAACTCTCCAAATTCAGGACATGAAATTTTTTCCAATATATGAAATTATGCTTGTCCTTGGAGGTTGCAAAATTGAACCAGTTTATATTTTATTTAGTACTTATGATCCTGACATCAGGCTGCCTTAGGCCTCATTTCAACTTAATTCAGAAAAACAACATTCCTTATTCATGTAGTGTCTGATCAAAGACTTACATTTAGCACAACACACATTAAAAAAACCCCACATTTTGAGTAGATTTCTTACAGCTAAATGAGAAACTGAGCCCAACTCATGGAAAATGTATTAGTTCAGGCCATAGCTTTTTTGCAATTTGTGCACAAAGTTACCTTGCCAAATTCACAGCATTCAAAATGGAAAAGAAAAAAAAAGTATGGTTAGTGCTGATGGATCTTTGGGCCCAGCAGTCACATGAACATGCAGAGAGAGTGAAATGCCAATTACTTTGCCTTGAGTATTATGGGTGGATTGCTTGTGTTTAGACAACTCTGCATGTAACATCAGTCACTGCCTGTCAAGGTTCTATTTTAACCACCAGAGTAAAATAAGGTCAAGTCAATCACATCCTACTTCTAGGATGCTTTAAATATCTGATACACATCATACAGCCACTGACAAAACAAATAAGTTGTCTTTACAGTTACATAAATTAGTATTTCTTAAATTCTAATACTTGCTTGAAATTTGGTGTGACAGTCTACCTGACCCTAAGTTTTGAGTTAAGGTGCCCCAGCTCCCAGCTTATGGTGCTTATGGTGTTAGAATACATTTTGAATATTTCACAGCTAAAGACCAAAACAAATTCTGGCTGGGCTTTTATTAGTTTTGCCGTGCTCAAACTAATAAGCAGATGCAGTATGATCTAGTCAAAGACACAACCATAGGAAAATGAATAGGTTATTTTAAGGACCTGTGAACTGGCAATGTTTCTTAACTACAATTAATGTCATGGAGCTCAAGACAAGCACCATCCCAGCTTATGGTGTTCCAATGCCAGCGTTCTTTTATTTGTATTTCAAGTTTGTTATGCTTGATAAACTAAGTGTGACCAGAAACACTTCATTTGTTTTAGTTCAGCTGCTGCAGAGGAGACAGACACAATATCACTCAATATAGTATTAAATGAGTTTTCTTTGCTTAATTTCTTACTTCTGTTAAATATCTATCTGGCTAAAAAGCCAGGAAAATGGCAAAATTTGTAAAGTTTCAGTTTCACACATGAGTGAATATGAATATAATTTAAAAAACAATTCTTGCAAATACCTCCATGTTAGATTTCATTGATGATAAAACCTGTAGTTTTGTCCATTTTAGGATGTTTCCAACTTTCTGCTTAATAAATAAATATCTCTGCTGGCAGTCTGCTGTCCACTGAAGAACAAACATAATTTCCATAGATATAAGTGTAAAATCTCACTTAAAGCCTTAATTTTTGAATGTAGCTTTTTACTCTGGGAGTTTCTCTTATTTAATCATTGCCAAAGAAATCCTTGCTCAACTTAAGCAATTTAATTTCCAGTGTCTTTCAAGCGAGAAATCTGAAGGAGAAACAGCTTGGAGATAAATTATTATTTGGTTCTTTGGGCCAACCTTACAGGCCTTTCAAAATAGATCTGTCTCTAGATCCCTGATAGTAGGAGCTGAAACAATGTTCTCTTCTTTAGTCTAAAGAATGAATCCCTATATCAAGAGCCATTCCGTCCTTGAAATAGCTTGCAAGCTCATTGATTCTTTGACAGACGTTCACTGGTTCTGACTGAGATTCTCTCTTTTTCTAATACTCAGTACATGTTACAGTATCAATTCTGCTACTTCAGAAAGTCCATTTCACTCTTGCATGTTATTAACTATCCCTTTCTTTGACTTCATCCTAAAAACTATGTAAAATGACAAAAATCCCAATATCAACAAAGCTGGATTTTTTCCTCTGTGAAACAGAAAATTCTTTAAACTCCAGCATAAGATCCTATTACAGAGAAAAACAAGAGGCTTTCTGAGTAACTGCAATGGAGTTGATGTCCAGTTTTTGAAAGAACAGTTATCTACAGAAGTAGTCTCCAAGTCAGCATTTCTAGCATTGCTTCCCGACAAACTTTTTTTTTTCTTTTTTTCCCTCAGGCTTTGGTCCTTACTTGTAATAAACATGACCCTGGGCTGTGAATCGCTGCTTCAGTTTCCCCTGCCCACAGCACATGTCTCTCAGCAGTCATGCAGAGCCAAGGAGCCCGGACAGGCTGGGTAGTGCCCACGTGCCCAGCAGGAAGTGCTATGAGCAAAGCAACTTGTGTTAAGATCCACTCACTTTTTATTTTTCTCTATTCTTGGACTTTATTGGATATGTGTTTTCTGTAGTTGCATGAACCTGAGGTTGTGCTCCCTCAGTTATTTTCTCTAGTCTCGAATCAAGTTTTTAGATTTACTTCTCCTTCCTGTGTTTTATTATTCTGTTGTTTTCACATGCTAATTGAAAACAGAATTAACTTTCTAGTTTGCTTTCTCAGTGAGGCAAATGAAATTCATCACCTCCACCACAAATTAATACAATACGGCTAGAAAAAAACATCTATATATATACTTGGGCAACTTGTAACACACTTCATGTCACTAGTCAGTATATGAATAATTCACAGATTCAATTACTCAGTGACGGAATCACCATACAAACTGAAAAAATTAATAAGGTATTTCTTAGTGCAAGGGAAGATAGCACCCCATATGCAGCATTCAAAATAGTGCAGTATGTAGAAATAGGAATAGGAGGTTTTAGATAGAACAGGAGGACAGGCACAGGAGGTTGTTTTCTTTCACGGTTTTGAGTTCCTGCCATTAAAACTGAACAAAGTTTAAGCAGCAGATGAACGTGCCAATTTTACCTGCAGAGTATCAATTTGATTTGACCCTCGGCCACAAAAAAAGACAAAATTCTTAAGGATGAGACATTCCCTAAAACAACAGTGACAAAGCAAACAAATTAACAGTCAGTTATGAATGTGTCTTCGCTAAGGTGAGGCATCTGCAAAAGCTCTGCTGACCACAGCAGGGCAGGAAACCTCAACCAGACATTACTTTCATTAAAAATCTGCTGGGTAAAAAAACCACACACAAAATATCTTGGAACTAAGCACCTACATTTCAGTCTTCGCCAAGGGAGGAAGGAAAGTTTGTGTTTCCCTTTCAAGGGGGAGAGCAAGTTGATACATAAATAAGTGGAAAATAGGCAGTCAGTTTGGAGTACAGTTGCCATATTCATTAATATTTTATGAACAGGCCAAAAGTTTTATGATTTTATATGAAATTTTATTTTCACTTGCATATTGAAAACATGTAAGCTTAAAACTTTTAAACATTAGATATTAAGGAGACAAGAAAAAAGGTCAGAACCTTCAAAGTTCAAAAAAGTAACTTGGGTTATTACTTAATTTAATTTTTAAGAGAGAGATAACACTTAGCACAGGTACAGGAAAATGATAAGACAGTGACACATTTGTATCTAAATAACGATAAGCCTATGTGCTATCAAACTGTAGATATGGTAATTATTTGTTACCACACAACGCTGACTGATTAAGAAAGCAAACTTGTATTTACCCCAAGAGATCTGCATTTAAATCTTTTAATTTCTTTAAAAAAAATAATTAAACAGCTATACATAGCCTTTGCTTAATTCTGATTAAGGTTTGATTCTAATCACCTTGCCATAGGAAACAAAAAAGTTATTCTAACCTGAACAACAGAACAATTTTAGATAACTAGTTGAAATTCCTAATGGGACAGAAAAGATTGCTGACTTGCCTATGTAAAAAAACAAACAAAAAACCCCAACAACAAAAACAAAAAAAACCCCAAAGCTACACCCCAAAAACTCTCTCCAAAATTTTTCTGTCCCTCACAACAGAAACAGGTTTTGCATGCTTGGACTGTTAGTTCTTCTGATAGGACTTCTTAGACTTCTTGGTCCCTTTTAGTTCTTCTGGTACAATTTGCCAAGGGAAATGTACAGATAACATTTGCTTCGATGATTAAACTCCACAACATGACATTAGAGGTAGATTTTTATATATATTTTTTTTTGTTAATTACAGAAGATAATTCAGTATACTTTATTTTTCCAGTAGTGAGTTCTTCAGTGCAAACTCAGTATTCATGCATTAGGAAATTTCCTTTCACATTTCAATCCAGTTCTTTCTAAACTTTGTTAACTGTGAGACTAGTGCAAAAGCTTTGAATCAAACATTCAGTAATTGGATTTGAAAAAGCTTTTGTTAAATAGTGAAATCTCTATTAAAATTAGAGAAGCAATTTCACTTTTAGGAAAGGAATATATGACACAATTATTCTGTATTAATATCCTAAAATTTGTATTAGAACGACTCAAATTATAGTGATTTTTTTAAAGTATGCAGTCTTGGGTGACATGGAACCTTACAGGTGTTTTACTGTTAACGTATTGTCAGTGAACTGTGTACAAGTATCATAAAAGCAACAGTTTTAAGAAAGCAGGGTTCATTGTGAGTTGGTGATTGATTTCATAAGCCGCAGGAATAAATAGAATACATTTGCAAATGAAAAAAAAATATTTCTTGCATAAATATTTTTTAAAAATGGAAAAGTTAGATGTGGCAATAAAACCAAATGCAAATAAAAGCAATGCTTGTACTATTGCCAAGATTATTCAAAATTATTCAGACTTTGTTTTCTAAGAGGTGGTTTTGGTAGTGGTGATAAATTCAACTGAAATGTGATGTATGCAAACTAGAATTAAATTAACTGGATTACCTGCAAATTAGAATACATCTTATATGTTATTTCCTTGCATGCAAAAGCAAAGATAACGTTTTAAAAGGCATGGACAACATTACAATTTATTACTGCAGCATAATCATGACCTGCTGTATAAAGCAATTATGCAGCTGAAAAAAATGCTCCCATAATTATCATTTCTAGTTTAGGTCCCTTCATAACTGTACTCCAGAATCTTCGCTTCACCAGTCTGAAATCGTCTAGTTCATATGCGGGAGACAATAACCCTCAAACAGTTGGGTTAGATTTACAATGATACCTGGGGAGGGCTGCAGACAGGCTGACAGCTATTCAGAGGTGTGAACTGATCCTATTTGTCAAAACAGGTGCTAATGAAAAAGCAAAATTATAACAATTTAAAAGTCAGTGTTAATTGTTTCACTGCTGAGCTTTCCCGGGGGCTGGGAGGGGAGGAGGCACTAGGCACACATAACAATAACATTCTATTGTTGTGAAATGCAGCAGTAATAAGTGACTTGGTGGATGGAGGGAGCAATATGATCCTTCCCTCAAAGGCTGCTGGAGGAGGGAATGAGCTATGAATAATTTCTCCTTTAAGGATTTAGAGTAGTATCTGACTTATTCCAAGACAGATGCAAGAACAGACATAAATTTATGGAAGTGCCTCTTAGCTGTGGCATGATAAGATCAAAGGAATCAATGAAAGAAAGTCCTGGAAGAAATAAATCTTCTCTTAATTCTTATTTACTGAACACTACTTAAAATATTAAGCCAGTCCCAAGCCCAGGCAATGTCCAAACAGTGTGTAAATGAAGCAACAACACGTTGGGCTTGCCCTGGTTCTCCATCAAGTTAAAGCCCCTTGCATTTCATTTTTTCAAGCCTAGGAGTATTTAACACTTCTTGTTCCCCGTTAACTTTTCTCCTGCTGTTTGCTCACCTCTGAGAGCTGTCCCTTCTGATGCTGCACAGCTGTCTCCCCCTTAACCTGGAGGAAAGTTGGGCCTGGCACCCCTTGCCCCCACAGGGCAGCATCCAGCAGGTGGCACACACAAACTACAGGCTGGAGGTTATCAAAGAAAATTTCCAGTCTTCCTCACGTAAATCAGTGCCTGAGCAGCCTGTGGATAACAAGAGCTTAACTTGTAGAACTTAGCTTCTTTATAAAATGTAGCCTTTGGTTTTTTGTCAGTGTGTTAACTGTTATTTTGAAATACTGCTATTACACTTCAAGTTCTCAACTACTCCATAATAAAATTCACCACAAAGTGTTATTAGCATTCAAATATCCCACTCACTTAAATAAGGCACTGTTTTCTTCCTTGTAATACAGTGAGGACAGCATTACATAATTTCACAAAATTTGTTTTAGATATTTAAAACTGATTACATTTTTTTTGTTCAAGAAAGCAATTTGTGCAGGAGCTCCATCCTATAAGCAATACTTTTAGCTGAGATTATTCAGTCCCTTTCAAATAATGTGTGGTAAATTGCTAATTATAGTCAATTAAACCATACAATATGAACCAGCTTTATGCTACAAAGTCCTTTCAACCGTAAGAAATGACTAGTAAATGCTATAAAACAACAAAACCTATAAAGACTTCTAAGAAGTAAAAACATACCTTGCACACATTGGGTAAGTCATAGAGATTCCCTAAAAACAAAACTATTCTGGCACCTGTGTAACTGCAGTACAAGTCTTTACATCACTTTCCGTTATAGCAATGATTAAAGCAGTACAATCTATTACAAATGTCAGCTAAAACAGTTTTAAAAATATTTTTCTGTCCCTTTTTGAGGGTTAATTTTAGCTCACGNATATATATATGCATTTACATATATATAAAACCTCTCAAAATAGCCAACACACATCTACAATGTTCCCTCCTCTTTGCAGGGCAAATAAAAAACAGATGGTACCTTTTCTAGCAATAAACTGGGTAATCCATATTCCCTTCTAGAGATGCTAGCCTTGTACTTCCTATGTTTTGTTTTATCTGGCACATTAGCTGCGATATCATCCTGTTTTTACCACCAGTTCTCCAGACAATTAACCACTAATGTTTGGCTTACTTCTTTGTGAATTACATGCAAAATTAGATGGTTTATCGCGTCTTGTGCAACTCTGTACTACACCACTGCTGGGAGTTTCTTGAAGAGCATCCGAGCAGTGTTATCTTATTAGTTTCAGCCTTACACGCCAAAATGAAAGCTTTAACGAAAGTCTTCAGAAGATTTTACCGCTGTTTATGGGAAGAGAGCAGAATGGGATAATCAACCAAGTTCAGTAAATAACTGATAGAACAACAAAGGGCAACAATAATGAATCAAACAAAAGTCTATGTTAATTGATTCTGCCAAGAGCCTTTTCATTAATAACAGGTCATACTTCTAGAGCATGTCAATAAGTATATGCAATATACAGCCTCTAAGAAAGAGCAATCACTTCTTCTAACAAGCAGATCATTCTAATGATCACTTGTTTGCTTAAACATTTTGATAAAATGCCCCACCACTGAAACAGGAATAATGCCACTTCATTTCACTGGCTCTGCCTTACCTGCTGTGCCTAACGTTAAACTGCCCTGAGACCTCAGGGCAAGAGCAGTCTGCAGTGTTCTCTCTGGAGTGTGCTCCATGGTCATTGAAATACATGAGGCTGGCCAATTCTCATGAAAACCATGGCATGCAAAAGTGGGAATAGAAGACAGACAAGGTCTGAGGTGGGCCTCTAATTTGGGAGTCAAGGTACACTCCAAAATCCAGAGTCAGGCAAATGTTTCTCAGTGCCAGAGTGGCGCCCAGTTCTAGCTGCCTGGAGTTGAGTGGTGTGAATGTATTTACTGCTTTTCTCACTGAGTTTTTGAAAGGATTAGATAGTTAATTTTTAAAACCTTTAAAAGATTAAAAACTTGCAAAAGATTTACAAAGTGACCTTGCAAGTTTTAGTTGTTTACAAACGTTACTTAATGAACTTGATTTGTTTATATTTGTTTATGTTTACAGGTGTGACAAGTCTTCAGTCTTCAGAAATTAAGATGCATATTATATTTGTCCCCTCAAATATTGTAAATCTATAACTACTACACATATAAAGAATACTTAAACAAAACTTCATTTTCTGATCAAAATCTAATTTCATGCCCAGCTCTTTATTTGCTTTTGCCAGTACTATAGTAGAATCTGTATGTTCATAGAATGAGTAGCCACACGGTTTGAGGTTAAATGGAAAAAAAATACATGCAGATTTTCATCGCAAATAACATCCAGTGTATTTTACTGCAGTCTGGAACTGTACAATGTTACCTTAATCATCAACAGAAGGCAAAAATCTATTTAACAAATATTTCAAAAAAGCACTCAAAATGTAGATTTCAATGTGCTGACTAAAGCTGGAGCAAACCGCTAAGCAAATTAAACAACTGAACCTTTGTTATTGATAGAGAGCACTCAGACAGACCCAGGTTTCAGTAGCATACTAAACAGATTACTGGAACTGCAACTAACAAAACTCACAACTGGTGTTGATTTAATTTTCAGAATTTTATAGAAGATATTTTTCAAAGATGTACAGCTCATAAGTGAGTTATCACAAAGGCTTTTCCCCCAGCATTTTCTTCTCTAGGTTCTGTTAGCTATTTCACAAAATCGTATGTGTAAAAAAAAGTCCTTACAATTACTTCCCCACACCCCAAAAAGTCTCTGTATGCTATCTGTATAATGCTATCTGTATAGATAACAAAAATGCTATCTGTATAGATAACACCAGTGATGATGGAGAGACTTTTGGCTCCTTCTCATTTAAGCAACCGATCTATAATAGGAGATGTTCTCTTTTGAAGCTGCATTTCATACATAACATTGCTGCGTAAACTGCTTGAAGATAAAATAATAGTTACCGTTCAGCCAGATCAATTTTCCGATATAATTCACCTTTAGTTTCACAAACAATTAATTGTAGCAAATGTTGTCCAGGCTATCACCACTTCTTCAAACATGTTCACAGAATGCAGAGCTTCAAAATCAATGTAAATGATTTTCCAACATGAGCTGCTTGGCTATGTCCAGAACAAGTAGTGTGCGCCAACTGGAAGCAGATACATAAGAATAAACAGCTGGCGAAGAAGATACGCTGTCTATATTTCACACATTTCCATAACAAATCCTGCATCTTTTCAGCTAATAAAGCTGGAAAATCACACTGAGCACTACTAAAGAAATGATTCTTTAATTGCATTACAGAATCGTGTTACTGCAACTCTGTTTAAACTTCAACTGGTTAGGAAAGATTCTTTTGAACAAATGAGTAGTTATGAGTACTTTCTAAAATATTTATGTGATACATTCTTAACTCAAATGGGCTAATTTACTGTAGTGGATAAAAAAGCTTTACACATTAGGAGGATCCAGAATCCCCCAAATAAGCAATATTTTTGTGGAGTTCTGTGAGGGGAAACAGCCAGTCTGGAAGACAGCCTTTAACAAAACTAAAGGAGCAGTGAGAAGTGCAACTTCCATCAAAAAAATCGTGTTGACAGCATGTATGTGTAAGCAATTACGAAAAAATACACCCAGAAGACAAAAGATTCATTTTGTCACCCTCTCAGCAAAAAATCAGACAGATCATGTTTTTGTATATTTACAAAAAAAATGAGAGACAACTTTAATGACTCAGGTTTGTTGTATGCCACCAGAACCATCTTTAGATCTCTCCATGGAAAAAAAAAAAAACCAAAACCCCCAACCCCAAAAACTTTTCTTTTTTTTTTTTTTTTTTTAAAGTCAGGATGGAGAAACCCCTAAAACCAGATGTAAACTTTGAGGTTTGCAGGCAGCTTTGTGCTCTAACTGTATTCCATTATTCTTAAGAAAAAAGGCATTGCCTTTTTTAAGTTAAGTTTTAGCCTTTTTTTTAACTTCTCAGACAAACAGCTGTCATTAACATACTATTTCAGCTGAAAACAAAGTAGAATTTTATTTAAATTATAATTAAGCCTCAAATGGAAGAAATTATTAAATTAAAATATGAATGCATCTATAATAATTTATACTCTTAATACCTGAGCCTCCAAAATATTGTTATTTTTCCAAAGTCTAAATGCAAATTTTAGACAGATACAGTATTACAGGAAGGAAGTTACACTAACACAGTTAAGTGGTGGGAGATACTGTTTTAAATACAAATTTAAAGACTTGTATCTTTGTACACTGCATACTGAAATTTCTAAAAGCAGCGGTTCTTAAGTTTTTGAAGCGATCAAAGTTTTAAGAAAAAACACCAATTTCTTTAAGAATTTAGTAGCAAGTATATCATGTAACCATGAACCAAGACTCAGCATTTATTATTCTGATATAGAATGTGTTTATATTTCACATGCAGAAGTATCAAACCTTTGAGATCTGAAGATGCGTATTTGTTGATGTATGCACACTAAATTAGTTTCACGTCCAGAGGTACTCAATGCTACTGTATTTTCCATTATTTATTTGTGATTTGATACATTATTTAATTAACACATTAAGTATGCCAGGTATTTGCCATTGGTACTTTAGGAATAATAACTTAGTAACATGCCCATACTCAGTATTAGCTTAAGTGATCATATTTAATTGCTGCGACATTTGAACAATGTGACTTTTAGGGGACATGGGAACATCATGGTAGAGCCAAAGAAATTAGGAAGAAGGAAGAAAACCAATAAACACCTAATCTGTCACTTTATGGCTGTTGCCCACTGGAGCATTTACCAATTGCCTGCCCTAATGAACTTAAACATTTCCAATTTAGCTGCCGATAGCCCAACTCACAGCCCTAGGTGCTCAAAGGCGGCTCCAGTTGCCATTATCCTTCCTTTCCACCCTCTCACATGGCTTATGTGCATTTAGTTTTCTGTCGTTTATCACTCCTACTTTCAGCTTTTTCTTTTTTCCTACCTAACTGCTTCCAAGTTTCTTTAGGTATGTTATCCATCTTCCAAATTCGCCTCACAAGATCTAATTGGGCTTCATTTTCTTGAAGCTGAAGCTCACTGTGGTACTTTCACCAGTGCTTCTAATCTCTCTGTAGGTCTTGTATCATTTTTTTTTAAGTTTCAAGCATTCCTATACCCTCACAATTTAGTATCACATGCTAATTGTATTAGCATGTTGCTGAGACTCTCTCTCAGATCATTAATAAAGATGTTAAAAATGACTGGTTCTTGCAGCGATCTCTGTGGTACCCTCAAGACACCCTTTGTTTGTAGTCTTTCAGCCAGCTTTTAATCCACATGACAGTGCTCTTATCCAGGCCAATTTAAATTAATTTTGCAAGTAAGGCTTAGCAAGGCAACAGTCAACCTTTTGCAAAAATCCAAAATTACTACATTGATTCCACCCCCACTCCCTCCTAGATTTTTTAATCAATTAGAAAAGTAAGCTTTATTTGCCAAATTAATTGACAAGTATATCTTATGAATTTGTTGTATCATATCCTTTAAATATTGCATACAATTCTTTATACTACATCTGCTTTCCTTTCAGCGTTATAAATATTGATCTTATAACTAAAAAATGATAAGGAATATAACCTTTTGCTCTACACAAAAAGTAATAATAGGTTTATCTTTAAACAAATCCATATGTCCAACAAATCTGTATGTCCATTGGTAGGATTTCAGTATATGTTTTAAATCAAAGGATATACATTTCCATGAAACTACAGTATCCTACAGCCTCAACCTTTTACTCATATTTATTGGTCAAATCAAGCTGTTTCCAGCCTTCACCACAGAAAACCTAAAGGTAAATATAAAAAGTAAATATCTATATCAATTGTTGAGTAAATAGTAAATAAAGAATAAATACATATACATAAATATATACATCTTCATGTGTGAATTGTAAGCATACCTAAAGACATTTTCAAGGTACTCCATTTCTTGCTTTTTATCAATAATTATTTTACAGGATTTTAACTTACTTATTGCCTAATTGTAAATGCTTTTTTTAAAGAGCATTTGTTGTTAAAGAGTCCTACTTCAAACTGATTTCAGTATCCCAGGCAACTTATCTTTCATACTTGGTAGCAGGCCTAGGATTGTGCATGTCTTGATCCATAGCTGTTAGAATGAATTTCTAAAGATTTTATTTTACTTCACCTTATTGTCATGTTTCTAAAATACTTCTCTTCATCTAAAAAATAGCAATGATAACACAGTCATAATTTATCAATGTCTTCAATACTATAAGAATAAAAATTTTAATATTCTGATGAACACTAGACTCCTTATTTCTAAAATTCTTCAAAAATAAATTCTAAATTTTGATCATTGCAAATGGCAATCAGTTGTTCCAAACTTTTTCATTTTAACTTAAAGGGTTCTAACAACAGCTACAAGAATCAAGTCTAAAAATGCCATTCTACAACGATGAGCTATATAGTTTTTATAACATTCACCTTAATAAAGTGAAGAACAAATATGATGTCGATACATGTAAGAATATCTCTGTAAGAATTATAACAGAACGATGGACATGAAATACTTCTACTTTTTATTAAAAGCAACATGTTTTCCTCCTTTATGCTGCATAGTACTGTTGAAGTTAGAGAGATATGAGATATCAGTAAACAAACAGAAATGTTTAATTCCTTGTTATTGGAGTCAACATGAATTATGGAGAAAGAACTAAACCCTTCTTCATGAAGTGCTTCCTTTTAGTCATCAGCACACTCAGTTACACACTATGATGAAGTTATACTTTGCTGGAAAGTTTGTCTCGGAGACTGGAGATTTCAAGCTTAATCTGTATTTATTTTTGTAAGGTGCCTTTGCTGGATAATTTTTTGAAGAGGCAAGAGCATTCTTAAACAGGGATGCCACTTATTACAAATATTCTTTTTTAAAATCTCTGCTAAAGTTCTTCTCAAATGACCTGCAGATCATTTACTGTATTTCTGGGTAAAGTAGATGAAGAGAAACCATTTAAATTACTGCAAAAATGTATAGTTAAAATACATTTACAATGGTAACATTTTTGTTCTCATAATGAGCAATTTTTCTTAGTGCTTTTATATCCATTCATACAAATATATATATGTGTATATATATATCTCATATATGTATATAGATTTTCCATTACATATCCCTATCTAGAATATTTTTATTTATATTTTTATTTCAGTGCTTTATGGGAATCTGATTTTATTCTTTCTTCCCTTGCTCTCTCTACTCCCTCCTCCTCCTGCAGCGCTTTCTGATAGCCTGTTCCAAGCCTACATTGCTGGATAGTGCCAAGCGCCATTTAGACTTCATGATCTTGCACAAATACAGACAGGTTAAATTAATAGATATAATCTGTAAGGAGTAGATGAAATCAGCAGCAGGGGACTAGTGGCATGATGCCAAGGGAATGGCAATCCTCCTGGTCTTGTTCTGGGCCTGATGGCTGTGCTACACCTAAAAGAAGGAACTTGTGTGGGCTGAGAGGTGAGAAAACCAGGATATTCTCAGTCTTGGAGATTTTTGTTCTCCGTGACTACCGCCACATGCATCTTTCCCACTCACAGAAATGGAGGAAACAAGTAGCCCCACCATGCCCCCCCCCCGCCTTTTTTTGTTCTCCGGCCTTTGATTCTGATTAATCAGAAACACATATGCAGACTTATCCTTCCCTCTAACAAAATTAAGTGGTTCAAAGCCCTTGATTTCAAAAGTTCCTTTCACTCCTCCTTTCTTTGGTTATTCTGTATCAAGTATATTCTTGTACTCTCTTAAAGGCAAATATGACATGATAGAATGTATTACCTGTCGCTCACACTCAATAAGCATTTTTACATAGGTTTTATATTCAAATTTCAGGGATTTTTGTCGAGCAACTTATGTAGGTACAAGCTCCTTAAAGTGTCCTTTGGGCACACCTGTCTTCCCAATTTCATCATTTCAAGTGAATATAATACTAGTGTCCCCAGGTAAAAGTCATGATGCAATTCTATCAGACAGTTGCTGTACTTTGCGCAGTGTGGGTGTGAGAGCTAATTTTGTCCTTAGATTCAGAGGCTTCATTAACAGTCTTAACACATTCACTGCAGCTTTCTAAATCCTTTCAGGCTTTAACACTTAAGCTACAGCGAAAAAAAATAATAAAAGTTCATAGACAGCAAATGCTATTTCTCTAACCCAAATAAAACAGTCTTTTAGATAATGCTAAATGCCACATTACAGCAATGTCAGCCTAGTGAAATGAAGTTTATGAAAAATTCATTATAGTTAGTAAAGGCTGTAAAGCACTATTTTGGACAATTTATCCTGATATAAAATCTGTGAAACTCTGAACTGAGATGCATAAAGGAAAAGAGTGGAAATTAGGTGCCAGTTATACACAGGCATAAGAAAGTCAACGTAACACATATTATACCACTGTGCTATTATGAGTTATTATTCAGAGAATTTAATTACTTTACAATATATTGATCATACCATTCAGTAATTAAAATATAAATAAACCCCCCTTTTAATCCCCTTCAAAGATGAACATTTTTTCCAAATTTAGTGGGGTAAATTCTAGCTATTTTCTAAAAAATTCTAGCTATTTTCTAAAAAAAATTCTATCTATTTTCTAAAAAAAAACACCAAAACAACAATCCAAACCCCTCAAAACCCCAACAACAATCTGAAACCCTCAATAATATTTTTGCACTACATGTAATTTACAAGAAGAAAGGAAAAGGTAAGTTAATCCTTTACATGGGTCATGTGAAGCTACTATACACAACAATATTTTCATTCACTGATACATGTTGCAAAGGAAAACACATCCATTAATTTATTTTTTTCCTTTAAAAGCTATCAGTGGCAACAAATTATAATACCAATAACCAAACGCCTACATGCTGCTGTTTGAAAGCTATGGGAACTAAAATTTTGCATGTAAATTAAACACAATGCAGCTACATTTCAAATTAATGTGAAAAGTTATAGGGATTCTTAGAACTTCTGTAAAAGAGGGAAGCTTTACCATTATCTTGATATTACTTGCCAATTCATTTGTATTGCTTTTTATGCTAACTAACCCTCGTCCAGTCTGCTTCTTTTTGATTTTGACTTTATGATTGAAATAATAAAAGACATTTTAAATTCTGGATGACATTCATTCCAGTAGACATGTTCCAAAAACATTACAACAGTTGATAAATACTTCACATACAACTTCCTTTTCAGCAGCAGTGAGCTGACTGGAGTAAGAATAATTTGTGGAAATTTTGCTTTCCACAGACAAGCATTAATCTAGAGGTGTATCTCCCAACAGTAATTCCTGTTGTTTTCAGACTGATTCAGGAGGCCTTTCATAGAACAAAGGGACATAAACCGCTGAAAAACTGAGGCCATTAAGTGGAGTACACTACATACGAAAAACTATTAAATTATTAATTTTTATATTTACATTACATATTTAAAGTTTTCTAGAAGCTCTCACATTACTCCTTGGATGCCGTAGGATCCAAAAGCAATTCAAGCTAATTTGTTTCTATGATTCTAAAGATCCTTGCTTACAGTGAGTCTGGTCCACTCATATGCTTAATTTGCCAATACATTGAGAAAGTACAAAATTGTTCCCTTGTGCAAACTACAAGTATTCCGGAGGAAGAAAACAATATTTAGGAGATAACATGAAACAACAAAAACAAGGCACAAAGATTGGCAAAGTCAGATTCTGTTTTTTTTTTTTTAAATAAGCAGAAATATGCACATGGAGAGGAAAGGAGACAGACAAAGGAAACTGAGATTGATTTTTCGTGACCTTAAGAACTAAACCTGTCTGGAGCAAAACTTGGGCAGGAGAAAGGAAAATGCTTAATTTTCCTGCAGTCTTAAGGTTTTATGAATCAGTTAGTTCTCATTAGCTACTGTCCTCTAAGTTGAAGGAAGATCTATGCTGACCTCTATCCTGGAAAGCTGGAAAAATACTTCCCCACTCCTTGAGAATTAGGTATCTGGAAGGACAATATGTGACCTGACAGTTCTGGGAATGTACCTGCAGTTCATGTGCAGGATTTTTATTTCACCAATG
Source organism: Nycticryphes semicollaris (assembly GCA_013400055.1). Lineage (NCBI taxonomy): Eukaryota > Metazoa > Chordata > Aves > Charadriiformes > Rostratulidae > Nycticryphes > Nycticryphes semicollaris. Next base: position 661,595 of record VXBJ01004002.1, on the reverse strand, counting down.
GCAAATTTTAACTCAGGAAATAGGTTCTTTTATTCTCTCAGTCAGCTAAAATGGTATAAATGTTATTTCTGCATTCATCTTAGATTTTCTTTTGCCTTGTTTTCTCCTCCTCCTGACTAGAGAACTGATAGAGAGGTAGGTAAAAGCTTGACTGAATTTGCTTTAGATGAAGATAATTAATTGAAGAGCAGATTTAGATTGGATATTAGGCATAGATTCTTTACTATGAGGGTAGTGGAGCACTGGAACAGGTTGCCCAGGGAGGTGGTTGAGGCCCCTTCCCTTGAGATATTCAAGGTGAGGCTCAACGAGACCTTGGGCAACCTGGTCTAGTTGGTGGTGTTCCTGCTGATGGCAGGAAAGTCAGACTAGATGAACCTAAAGATCTCTTCCAGCCTGGACCATTCTATGATTCTATGATTATATAATTCCACATAACATGCATTTCACTTGAGAAACTAGTATTTGCTTAAATAGATTAATATTTTTGAATGTATATAACACAAAACATATTGCTTGAATGGATCTTATGAACCTTTTCCCAAATTCACTCAAATTAAATATATTGCCAAAACGACAATACTTTGGGGGATAAATTTTAAAAATATTAAAAACTATTTTATTCTGCATTTTGGCTTTCAATATTTGTTAGGTATTTGGTCTCAAAATATATCAATTACTGGGCAAACATTTTAGAATAAGGAGCTTCCCCTGAGGGGATGGGATTACTGTCCTCTAGCTAGGGTAAACACAAATATGGATGTAACAGTGTTTTTTTGTGACTATTTTTCACTTGTATTTATGGAAAAGAAGAATTTAAGAAAAGATGGTAGTTCTCACACTAAGGTAACAGAGATTGTGAACAACTGATACACTACTACAGATGAAAAAGCTGCCTGTTTTGTATTACTGAATGACAATATTTTAAGTATTTTTTCAAGTTTTGAGAAACATTTTTAATGCTGCTTCTCATGACACATTCTGAAACATTTTAAACCTCTGCCCATCTCAGTTGTTCTCTGAAAAAGGGAAGGTTATGGTAACAGTTAAAAAAAAAAAAAGGGTAAACTATGACTAGTGTATTTCAAGAGGGGTTTTTTGCTCTAAAACACTTTGTGGGGAAAAAAAAATCATCTCAAGGCTATGAGCTATACTGTGTTTAGGTAACTCCTTTTAACAACAGCTTAGTAAACATGACAAGTGAATGGCCAAGTGACAGCTTTGCAACGAGAGCTTCTGGTTCTCCACAAAGCAGTAAAGGATGGCGGCCTATCAGTAGATGCAGTACAGTGGTGGGTAAACTAATCTAGTTTACTCCAGCATGCAGAGAAAGACTTGGGGAAAAGTAAATTCACAGTACAGGCTTAAGCCTTGTAAAATATCAACAGAATTCAGTTACTGAAAAGGCATTCATTTGTAGTCTCAATGTGTTTGAAAGCAGAAACACTGTCTAAATAAGAGGATTCAGAGGCATTTTTCTCCATAAAGGACAGCTTTAGTTAGGCATGGTGGATCAAAGAGTCAGAGTACAGGAATGCAGAAGTCCACGGGTGTTGATATGAACTTGATTAACAGCCTTTGTGCCTTCTGGGAAACTACAAGTTTAAGTCAGCAATTATATTGAAATCTTAGTGTGCAGATACATGAAAAAAATGCAGGGCTGACAGTGATTTGTCAAAAACAAGCATGATAAGGAGAAAAGACACTGATATGGCCACTCGTCAAACTGAAACTGAAGGGGAGAAAGCCATGAAAGTCAAAAGTGGAGATGAGGCAAATGAGGAAAAAGAACTTTTGGGGAGCATCAACCTTTCTGTGGAGAGTCAAGAGATTAAGTAGCATGGAGAGGCAATTGTTGCTTAAAGGACACAGCTATATGTATTTTAAACACACTTGCAGAGCTTAAGGCTAAACTAAGGACTGTTTAAGAGAGGAAAAATGACCAAAAAATAACCACAATAGAATCTTCTAAAGAAAACTGTTCAGTGAGGTGGTCCCGATGTGATACTGGTTAGCATTTCTGATCTCAGTTTTAGCAATATTGCCTCTGTTTACCAGTAAGTTTGATCAGAAAAGGCTGCTGTCCCTTACGAAGTGCAGAGTAAATGCACGTTTGATCCCACAAAACTCACACTGACTTGGCATCCGTAAAGGTGGGCCCATGCGGTCATTTGGATGGCTTGGCAAAGACTTCGCCCACCTGCCAGCTGGTGTGAGGATTCCCAGTTTTCTTGATGTGGACATCCTTTATAAGCAGCTTCAATCATGTTGGACAACTTTCTACCCTTTTCCTTCCTTCTCTGGCAGAAGATAAAACACATTTGCCAGCTCTTCTCAGAAGTGTTGATTCTTTGCCAAAGGTTTAGCAATATTGAGGGCAAAAGCAATATTGCTTTCTCTTAGTTGCTGTGAAAAGCCTTCTTCACTTTAAAGCTTTTCTAGCATGAGGGCAATGAGAATGACTGCATTCTCATTGAACTCTCCAGATAAAAAGTGTGAAATGCTCTGAAATGAAAAGTGCTATATGACCATAAAATATTACAGGATGAAATTCCACTTCAGTGGACTCCTACATATGAAGACAGATGTTTATGGGTTCATCTTTCAGAAGACCTATTTAGCTCCCTCAGTGTCTTCAGTAACTACGGTTAAGCATTTCCATGAATAATAAAATAATAATTATATATATATAGATGTGTGTATATATAAATATATATATAAACAGTCAACATTCATGGTAATTAAACAGAACAATATGTAATCTAGTGATGGTGGTATGTTAAGAGTACAAGGAAAGAGTAGGAAATATCTTGTATCTTATAAAGGAATCAGGATATTCAGAATAATCAAAACAAATTAAAGGGCAGGGCTACAAAAATGATTAAGGGAGTGGAGCATCTTCCNTTTCAAGGTCCCTTCCAGCCCCTGATATTCTGTGATTTAACCAATATGGTTAAGATTTTTAAAGAGATAACAGGAAAACTAATATCTAAGACTATCCAAGAGTACTTAAAGTTTTCATAGAAAACTGAAAGCAAGCAAATGATACAGCTAGAAGATTGCCAGAAGTTTATCTGTAAAACAGGAAAAGAGAAGCTCAACATCATTAAGTGATCTTGAAAAACAGACTCGAAATGCTAGCATTAAATGAAAAGCGTGGGCTCACCAGTGGAGCAATAAAGAGGTGGCATCAGGATTGGCTCTGCAGGCAGCAGCTCAAGTGGGGAAACTGAATTCATAGACCTCCCATGTATTCCTTTTACAAGTGAGAAGATGCATCACTGGCTATAGGGTCAGTTGACCAAAACCCACTCTCCTGCTCACTAGATACAAACCTGATAGAAATGCACCTCATAATATCAGGGTAAATGGTAAAGAAAGTGGGACTCTCCTGTATTAATGTAAACAAGTCATCCCTATATTAGTCCTGAGGCAACACAGCAGACCATCCTCACCCTTGACTTAAAATCTGAGCCCTTCCTCCAAACTAATAAAGACCACAATTAAACTATATCAAAGTAGTCATGAAACATATTCATGAAGGTGGATAAAATTAACTATTTTGTTGCAACTATGTTAATAGTTATATAGAGGAGGATGAACAGCCAAAAGAACAGAACTGAAGAGAATTTCAAGAGAATGAAAATAAACTTCAAGTAACATCAAAGAGGGATTACTACTACCTGCAAATCCTCAGTTGTAATTAAAATTTGAGAAATAAGAGGCAATTCAAGTTGATTAATACAGGTCTAAAACAATGCAAAAATGATATATGAGGGAAAATAACATTTAAAAATTAAATTTAAGATGACAAGAAACAAAAAAAAAAGTTAATTTATCCTTCAAACACTAAATAGCTCCTGTGAAATGTGCAATAATTTCTAAACTCCAGTTACATTCATTGCAAACTGAAGTTATCATCTGACATCTGATTACCATTATACATAATTTCTTTAACCCTTGTCACTCTATTTGCGCATGACAGTGACCCTTTCACATTCTTAGACTGATGTAAATTAGTCTTTGAATTGGTATTCACCTCCTATACGCTCATCAAAAAAATACACTTTCCATGATCATAGAAGTTTGATTTCTCTGTCGCTACCCTTCATAGTGCCAAATATTCAGAAAAAAATATAAACTTTTTTATGGCAATGACCAATTAAAGATGACATAAAAGTAAGTCATATGAATTTCACACTGAAGCTGGCAGGACAGTATATTGTGGCTATCTGGAAATAATACCAACTAGTGAATAGTTCTTGCTGTGACAAATAAAAATAACACTTGCCATATTGTCTCGGGGATGAACATAGTCTGGTATTCAAACACAACCCACATTTGTCCCTAATCACACTGGAGTCTTTTCACCCTCCCACGCCTCAGTTTTCAGCATTTGTAAAGTTGTGTAATCCTCCTCCAACAGAGAATTTCAGTTATTGAAACAAGTATTTGTAAAACCTCTAGAAGTTGCTTAATGTGCACATGCATGCTATGGTATTTTAGTGAGCAGTAGTTCTAAAAAATCACTACTAGAAATCCAGGGAGCTAGTCATGTGCCAAAAGCAAATACTCAGAACTCACATTGTTAATACCAGTTCCCAATATTTCACTAATCAAAATATTGTACTTATAAAATTAATCATTTCAAGATACAGTGAACAAGCGAGAAAACCATGGGGAATACATGTTTATACAATGAGAAAGAATCGTAACATAAACAGAAAAATGAATGGTCTCAGACCCTGGTAACTATCACTGCTTTAAATCCTAATGCTGTGACCACTCCTTCACCATTGCTAACTGGCTGTGCGTTAAGAACGTTGCTACTGTCAGCAACCAGCCCACTGCAGAGATGTTGTCTTAACTCTGAAACCATGTTTTGCCACTTAAAAAAACCCGGTTTTGCCAAACCTCGCATAACAGAAATCCAAGTTGCACGCTGATATAGGATTTTTTAAAGACAATTCTATTAGTGCTTACAAAAAGAGCCATTTCCTTGAACAGTATTAATAAATGAAACTGAATAATTTATACTGAAGAAAGAGCAAAGACATGTGTGGTTTACACCCTAGCTTCACATTCTGACAATTTTCTTGGTATCTTGGCTGGATCTGATTATTCACATTTTTTTTTTTGCACAATGATAAAAAGCTTTCCAAAGTGTTATACATGACAAAAAAATAAATCTGCAACTATTCANATGTGGTTGGACTCGATGATCTCAAAGGTCCCTTCCAACCACTAAGATTCTGTGATTCTGTGATTTAGCCATTCTCAAGGAGACCAGCTAGCTATAGTTTTTAGACAAGCATAACAATCAAGCTAGCATTGGTACCTCATGTTAAGGAAGTTCCATTCACCTCTTGTGTGTCTTCCCCACCACTGAAATATCAACTAAATCAGAAAGGCCTCCACAGGGTGGGCCAAGAGGTCGCCCTGTCCATACCATCTATTGCTGAACATACAAAGGAACATCAGAAAGTTTACGGACAACTACAAAGTTGTATTATCTTTGTTAGTCAAGAATACCAGAAGATCATGTACTCACAAGCAGCCATTTTCAGATCTTTAAAGGCGAAAAGATATGCTCTAAAACATACATTCAGAATTCAGCTTGAAAGTCAGTCTATGAAAATGAATAACTGCTAGACACGTAAGATCAATATAGCAGCATTAAGTGCATAAATAAGGACCCTAAAAGTATTATGTATATATAGCCGACTTCAAAACCGCTGAAGCAACTACTGCACAAAGTATAGAATAAAAGTAGCATCTATCATTATAACTTTACTGCAGTAACTTCTTGAAGCTAATGTCTTTTTAGTTTAATCAGGAGCCCACTAAAGGCATATTCATTGCAGTCGCAGTATTAGTTACATAGAACAATGTTCCTTTCAATCTTATCTAATTTGGAAGTGTAAGTATATGGAATCTGATTAATTGTCTCTTCAATGGAGAAACAAATGAATTGGAACACCTCTCCCCTGTTTTACTGTGATGTAGCTTTTTCACACACAGTTTGTCCTAGTTATAACTTTTTCTCTTTCTTCCTATATCTTAACAACAAGAGTAAAATCCATCATCAAACTCCCTGTTGCCATAAACAGAGATGAATCTGCCTGTCCTGGTTTGAGGTAAAATGAACCGATTTTCTTTTCAGTAATTTTACTTTTTTAGTTGGGCCTCTTCTAACTAACTAAACTCTGAAATTATCAGCACATTGTTCAGAAAACTGTTCACTCTTGCAGTGGTAAGAACCAATTATACCAAGGTATGTTGTGCAGAAAGGCCCTTGCTTATACTTATTGCTATAACAACTAAGGTCAGGTAATTTCAATATTTACCCCATTGGAGGGTTGGAAGCAGAAAAGAGTAGAGGGGTCACACCTGTAGGGAGGAGCAGACAGGACAGGTGACCCAAAATTGGGGTATTCCATCCCATCTGCATCACGCTCAGTACAAAAGCTGAGGGATCAAAGGGTTAACTCTTCCTTCAGTGGCCCNAAAGTAGTCCATTCTAAACTCGTAAATCTCTTTATCCTCTTCCTCCCTTTTTATTTTTGTGGGGAGGAAGGGCTATTTGTCAGTTTGGTTTTGGTACTTTGGGCTGAAACTACGACACTGCCACAGCCTGAATTGCTGTTAAAATATACTTAAATTATCTACTCAGGAATGACAGAGATCCTGCCAATTGTACAAAATTATTTTAACCTCTTAAGTGCCATCAGATTATTATGGGAATCATTGACACCCTGGATATCAATATTTGAGGTTCAGAAAATTTCATTATGCATTCTGCATCTAGAACACCTTGATATTACACTTCAGCTCTTAACAAATCCAAGTTGTTTCAAAAGGTAAAGATCATACTGCAAACTGCATGAATGTGGTACAGGATACTGTTGTGGTTTAAACCCAGACAGCAGCTAGGACCACACAGCCACTCACACAGTTCTTTCCCTATTCCCCCAAGAAGGGCAGGGAGAAGAGGGTGAAAAGGAGGGGAAATTTGTCCTTGAGGCCAAAAATGCCAATAGTGTCCTGGGGTGCACTAAAACCAGTGTGGCCAGCTAGTTGAGGGAGGTCATCCTCCCCCTCTACTTTGCCCTGGTGAGGCCACATCTGGAATACTGTGTCCAGTTCTGGGCCTTTCAGTTCAAGAAGGACAGGGAACTACAGGAACAACTCTAGCAGAGGGCTACAAAGACGATCAAGGGACTGGAGCATCTCTCTTACCAGGAAAGCCTGAAAGACCTGGGTATTTTAGCCTGGAGATAGGCAGAATCAGAGGACACCTCATCAATGTTTAAAAATATCTAAAGGGTGGGTGTCAAGAGGATGGGGTCAGACTCTTCCCAGTGGTGCCTGGTAACAGGACAAGGGGCAGTGGAAAAGGTGGAACATAGGAAGTTCTCTCTGAACATGAGGAAAAGCTTCTTTAGTACAGGCTGCCCAGAGAAGTTGTGGAGTCTCAGTTCTCTGGAGATACTCAAACCCGCCTGGATGTGCTCCTGTCCAGCCTGCTCTAGGGGAACCTGCTTTGGTAGGAGGGTTGGACTAGATGTTCTCCAGAGGTCCCTTCCAACCCCTACCATGCTGTCATTCTGTGAGAGGAAAGGGAAAAAAACTCATGGGTTGAGAGAAAGACAGTTTAATAGAAAAATAACAGAAAAAGAAAATTACAATAATAATAATGGTAAAAGAGTATGCAAAATAAAGTAATACGACACAAATCACACTCTCCACCTGGTGAATCGGTTGCCCAGCCTGTTCTGAGCAATGATTGTTAATACCCAACCCCCCAGCCAACTCCCATTTACATACTGAGTATGATGTCTACAGGCTATTCCATTGGCCATTTCATTGTTCTGTCTATGCCTCTTCTCAGCTTCTGTGGGAAGCTGAAAAGAGTCCTTGACTAGTATAAATGTCACCTGGCAGCAACTAAACCAAGGCATTCCTTTCATACCAAATCTGACAACGCAGTAGCCACTAGAAAGAGAATTGACTCTATTCCAGATGAAATAATGACAGATACTTAACTTCTAACCATTGGTATTTTTGTCATGCATAGTGTACCACTAAACTGTTACCATAATCAGGATGGGGTTTGCTTCTGGGTAGCTTTTCTCTCTCAAAACGTGGCTTTTTCAAATTCTGAACACCATTTTTGTGTTACTATTAAATCATTTTGCAATAGCAATATTTCTGAACAAAGCACTCTTATCAGGGGGTAACTGACATTGGTGAGGGTTAGATGACCTTGGTGGTGCTGCAACATTTGTAATTCTCCAGCACAATCAATTATCTCATGGTAATGTCTTTTGTCAAAGAATAGTGTAATGCGATGAGGACTTGACTTTTTTTCTGTGAAAGAAAAGATCTGCTTTGACTGGTATACAGAAATGTTCAGAGATGGGTCACTGACTGACAAGGGAATTGTAAATTACTCAGTAATAAAAAATAATAGTAGACATTTATACAGCACTGTACCTCACACATAATGACCTCTAGGCTTATTATAATAAGTATTATTTGTCAAAAAGAAATTCCACTGACCATCATATCTTCCAAGAGATTGTACATTAAAATGGTACATGAGAAAATGGCAAATTTGAAATCTTAAAAGTTAAGAGGTAGCCTAACATATGGCAGCAGCTATACTCACTGCTCCCAGTAAATAAAAGTAAAAACAATGAAAAAAAAAACCCCAAACTAAAACAACAACAACAACAAAAAACCCCCACAAACCAATAAACAAAAGTTATCAAAACACACTAAATGTTTGAACTGTAATCAATATACCTTTTAAGTGCATTGGTTCACATTTTTGTTCTCCATTAACACTAAACTTAGGCATAAAAATTCATCAATATCTAGATGAAAACGTAAGACATTGTAACATCCTATTTCAAGGAGTAAATATTAAATTTCATTAAGAATAAGGTGGACCCAAGTACATAAAGTCAACAACAAAATTACAGCTTTAAATCACAGCTATTCAGTCATTCCGTTTCAAGTTTAGTAATAGTAATAATATGCTAATAATAACATCTGAAATAATAGATCTTGACTTTCCAAAAACAGAAGAAAAAAAATAGGAAAGATATATGCACAATCTCAGTATTTGCTTGGAAATCTGATCATCCAGAAATCCAGAACACACTGCATGGCTAACAATTAAATATTGATTTGAATAATATGAATTATTACCTTCAATTTACCAAGAAAGAGAACACATTTTTTGCAGTGCTGAGTGTTGCTATAGTTAAAAGACAGTCACATCTGAGAATAATAATGACTAATGAACAAATGTTTCTGCTGGTATTTCATGTTTAATGAGCTCTGCTTTTGGAGAATTAGTTCCTAAACCTTTAACATATATCACTGATAATGATCTATGACCTTACACATAAGGTGCTATAGTCAACAGTATAAATGCACAAAATACAAAAGGGATCATAGTAATGTTCTGAAGACACACATTATTTTACGTTAAAAAATACTTTCTGCTCTAGACTGCCAGGTATTTAGGCAGTAGGAAACAGTAAGTGTATGTATATATGTCTATATGCTCAGATGCATGTCTATGCGCATGCAGAAAATAAATTTATAATAAACAAAGAGCAAGCTATTAAAATAATTTTGAGACTGTTTTAATGCATTTTTTTTATTTCCTTCTTTCTTCAAACATTGTATGAAGAAACTTAATAAAACCATATAGCTTAGGTTTATTTTCTTACTGTAAATCAATTTGAAATCTTTCACAATGTATAAAAAAAGATGAGATATTGTAATAAATTTCTCATATGAGTTTTCATTCTAAGTAAAAGTCAAACATACAGGTTTATCAAATTAAAAAGAAAACCTTGGAGAAGAAGTTAATGGACTCCAGATGTCTGGCTTTTCTCCTAAGGATGCTGGCAGCAGCACAGAGACAGGCTACATCTCCTGCAAGTTCAATATAACTGCAGAAACTCAGTAAGAAAGGACAGGTATTAACCTATATAACCCTATAGCATTCAGACCTTTGTAATCAAACTATTTGTTTTGTTTGTTTGTAAGGAAAAGGAAAAGGAAAAGGAAAAGGAAAAGGAAAAGGAAAAGGAAAAGGAAAAGGAAAAGGAAAAGGAAAAGGAAAAGGAAAAGGAAAAGGAAAAGGAAAAGGAAAAGGAAAAGGAAAAGGAAAAAGGAGCAGCCAATTCCTAAAGCACAGCACAGGTAAAATAGCTAGCAACTAAAATGCATAGAATCTACTGGGCTGTTCAACAGTTCTAATTCTTTTCTTCCATCTTAGTGGCAACTGAATAAAAGGGAGGGGAAAATGTCCCCCATTGTCACAGCGCAGACAGAGACCTGATGACATTCAAACTTACTTGATTATGTCAACTTCCCCTCATTATAAAATGAAAACCAAAAATAATTTAATTAAATGATTGACTTTGTTGTATATTCAGAGACTGTGGAATCCTCTGTTCACAAAGACTTGTAATTCAGGGAACTAAGAACAAGCTTTTTCTTGAACTCTCAAAATATACCAAATTTCAACATTATCTAAAGTTAGTTTCTTGACGATAACTATTGCAAAGCCTCTTTCTCCAACTACCAAAAGCAAATATGTGTCATTATGTAGTTAACAGGCTCCTCCTCCTCTTTCTTTCTCTCTCTCTCTCTGCTCTGATCAAAGCCTGGATTCTTAATTTTTTCTTCCTTGGTGTTATGACATTTATTTTAAAGCAGTTGATTGTCAGTTTCCCAAAACCTGAAAAACTATTCTTTCCCCATAATTTATAACTACATTAATGCTTTGGGTAAAAAGGATGCAACTCATATCCTCCAAATATGGAGAGAAGTACAACACCTAAAACTTGCACTAGACGTTATCAGTGTATTCTCAGTCCATTTCAAGAGCTGTCACACATATGCAAGTACCCTATTGCTAGAGCAACTCACTCATCCCTGTGTTTACATTTTGAATTGTTTTACGTTCCTAGCACAAGGGGGAAACTATCACACAAAAATCAGGCAAGTTTTGAAAAAAAAAAAACCAAGACAGTTTGATGTTTTTTGTAAAATTTGGCCCTCAGTAATTTACCTAAAATCACAAACAAGTTTTGTGTCAGGAGAAAGATTTCACCCAGCTTCCTCTGAGTTATGTATTAATACATTAGTAATTGAACAATTATTTCCAGCTTCTCAAACTCCCATTTTTCTCATGCATACTTAGAGATTCATCATATTTTGTTGTCTTAGAGAAGATGAACATGTGTAGTATTTTGTACTCCTGCCATCTTTCACTCAAGAATCTCAGAGCATTACAAGGAGTAAGACTCATCGTCTTATCTTACACCAGCAGTACCATAAACACTACAGATGTAAATACCACGTGCAATACCTGAATTATGCAGTTTTAAGTCACCACATAGGATTTTACCTGTATGACTCATAGCACTTAATGGCAATCACATACTTAAAAACACAGTATGCTATCCTGAACAGTGGTAAGCAAATTATATAACAGATCAATAATCAACCAGTATACATTTATATACTATGGACTTTTTTGGTTTCATCCACAGGGAATAAAAATGATACTGATCAAAGACTTCTCAAATCATCTGTAAATGACATACTAAAAAGTAGCATCAAACTGAAATAGAAAAAGCCATACAATTCACTCAAGGAACGTAACAAGAATTAAAATGCATCTGTCATGCAAGCAGCAAAATGGGTTTCACTTGGGTTTCTTCCAACCCAAGTGAAATACATAGAAATAAAACTATCTAGCAAATTGGCTGGAAATAGAAAGAAAGATTGCAAAACAATCTAATACAAAAATACCCACAACTTAAAAAAAAAAAAACTTAAGTATCAGAGTAAAGAGTTTACACGGTAACAAAACAAAGGCTTTAATTTTCAAGTCAAAAATAAGAGGGCAAACATTTAAGCAAAGACAGATGCCTTCTTTTAATACGCTTAAAAATAACAATTTGTTCAGCACACATTTAGACAAATTATATTGCGTATTACTTTTTTATTGATGCACAGTATGTTTATAATATGCCACTTTATAACCAAAAGAGTGCTTCCTTTTCAGTGACTGACATTTCTGCAAACACAATTCAATTAGAGATGCACTGCAATAAGGTTTACCTTCAAATTTAATTTTTATACAGTTAATGCATCTCATCACAAAGTTAGTCATGCATCAGCTGTGCTCTAAACCTACAGGAAAAGCTGTCCCTTTTTGATCCAGATATGAATCACAGAATCATAGAACGGTTTGGGTTGGGAGGGAGGGACCTTACAGATCATCTAGTTCCAAACCCCCGGCCGCGAGAAGGAACAGCTTACACTAGACCAGCAGAATGTTAAAATAATTTAACCAAATCTCACTTACTTCCTTCTCCAAATGCTACTATTGCATGAATCTCGTATTCCACCATCCAAATAATACAATCCACTTTCAAATCTCCCTCTAGATTCCTAAACCTCTTATTTATCTCTGAAATGGAATTATTCATTCTCATCTATGTTCTGCACTTGGGCTGTACCAGATTTGCATCTCGAATAATTTTCTTTCCACTCTTTTTTTATGCATTTCCATAATATTTAATTTTCTTAACCTATTTTGCCTTAAAAGCATTCCTGTATGTTTTCAGAAATATCTCTGTCCCCATTCATGACCTCACTTCTCCTTTCCCATTTGGCCCCTACGGTCAATCTCAGATCTCTCAAAAAAAATTTTCTTTTGTTTTCCTTATGAACTGTTTGTTCACGGGGTGGAGCAAATTCTGCCATTACTTCAAGTACCTTTCAAAAAGACAGCATTAATAGATTTGTAAAGGCATTTATTGGTTCTATTTAAAGGTGCATTAATAAAAACAAGATGTTGCTCTGCACTGAAGTATAGAATGAAAGATACCATTGTTGTGAATCACTTAGGTTAGACGCATCAATACTAGAATAACATTGACAACCTATAAGTACTTATACTTCTTCAATGAATACTATAATGGATAAAAGTATTTAACAATATGTTTTCATTTTAAATAGTAAAAAGTACAAGTTTTGCCTCTGACTTAGTATGAATTTTAAGTATACACACAATCTAAAATTCCTTTATTGGTTCAATTGCAGTACAGCACAGACATATCAAGTTCCTATGCAATGGGATTAAAAATTAATAAAATCCTATATTATGAGACTATTTCATGACAAAAGTTCATCAATAAAATGTCCTGTTTCTGTGTTCTGGTAAGAACAAATAAAATAAAATAAAAAAAAAAAAAGTGGGAGGGGAAAAAAGGAAGACAAAGAAAGAAAAGGTCTGGAAAAAGGAAGACACAGGGAGAAAAATTTAAGTTACTGCTTCCAAATTAATACATGGTTGCACTAAGATTTATCCAAGGGATCTGAAGGAGTTAAATACCAAATGCTCTTCACATTTAAATGTTGGTTTAGAAAATCTTGATGTTATAGCACTATGTATTCATCCTCTTATTTATGAAATATTACATAATTATATTACTAAACATTAAAGTTAATACTTTAAATTTCTGTAACGAGAAAAATGCACCAAATATGTCTAGTGATGGCAGAAACACAGATACAAATCCATTTCTTGTACATACAAGGATTAAGACCATGTGCTGAGTTAGCAGTAACCTGTGGGATCCAAAATTGTAGAGAAAAGATAAACCATAAAACATAATAATCATGATAGGTATAACTTATATTTACAATGGTGGTGTGGTTTTTTTCTTTTCTAGAAGTGTGTTCTGATTTCTAAGAGTTGGCACAAGTTTTGATTTAAAGGGTACTTATAGCTATCTAATTAAATATTTGTGGTACTCAGAGTACTAAAAAGGAAAATGCAAGTGAATAACAAATTAATATATCTAGCTTGTTGATGCTATTAAAATGTTTATATTAATTTTGTTAGGTAAAATCCTGGGAACAAGGAACTGGCACACAACTGATGGTTAGAATTTAACCATGTTATATGAACAGGGAGAGACGTCACCATTAGGATCAAACCTAATACAAAAGTATGGAAAAGAGAAGGACTATTCTCAGCTGAAATGGTCCTGGCCTTTATCTTCCAAGAAGCTAACTAATACATACCACCCAGTCTATACCCTGACACAGACATTCCCTCATACTCTTCAGTTTAAAACAGAAGGCAGGCAATTCCTTACTTCTCTTTGTGCTGTTTTTCTCTCCAAAGAAAAGGATTTGATGGCACAATGATACATTAGACATCTGATGAGTCTTCCAGCTACCCTTGTCCGAAGCCCAAGGTAGCTATATTTAAATATCAGCTTAAAGCTGGTAAACTTCTGCTACCACTTCTTTAACTCACTGAGCAATGGGGGTGAGGGAAAAGCAATAAACTATTCTTTAATCAAAGCAGAACCAATAAAACTTCTTTCAGAACTGAAACTCAGCAGAACCCCTCCACCCAAAAAACCCCACAAAATCACTTTATACATATGAAATACACAGATTCATGGTGTATCCTAGAAGTTCTTTGATAGTTGACTCTTAAGCAAATACAAAAGGAAACGATTGCAAAACTATATAGAGCATAAAGTGCAATTAAGGATTTATTGGCATTTAACTGTTATTAATTGTGTTACTTTCTCTCATAATTCACCAGCTAAACTCAATATGCTGTGCTTAGTAGGTTTACATAAAACCTGTGTGTGTTTGCATATATATGCATGTGTACATGCACACATTCACAAAAATTACTATTTTTCCCCCATAATTCTTAATTAAAACTGAAACAGAAACCGCTATTAAAATTAATTTCTCATTTTATGTAAAGAAATGTGGAAGATATTCTTCCAATTGAGTATTTTGATGAAGGAATTAAAATTTTCATAACTACATTATTATCTTGCTCCCCTTTCACTGTTTATTTTTTGAAACGGAAAGACAGTTGTGTGAAGATTACAAAACTGACATTCCTGGAAACCAAAACCCTCTCTTGATCCTCAGGGCAGCTAGAGCTTGGGAAACTGCAGAAGTTTCCTCAGACGATGACCCCATAATGCCTCAGCATTATGTCCTGGAACACTGGATTGTCCTTGACCTGCTGCAGAGACTGCTGAAACCAGTACCAATTACTGTCAGTTTTGTTGGCTTATTCTGCAGCATAGACACCTGTAGACCATGAAATGGAACAAGATTGCAATTGCTTTCACACAGGTCACCGTGTAGCCATCAGCTGGTTACAACTGTCACTCATTACCTACTGAAAATGTAATCTGATTGACAGCACAGAGATGAAAGTCACCGTTTTCCCTCCTCATGAATCTGAAGTATCCAGTCTTTCTCTCCTTCAGAAATTTATACTGTTAGCCAAATACACTAAGCAAGGCCATAAAATACATGTCTATAGTATATTAAGCAAGTAGAAATGCAAAGCAATTCACCTATGACAATTAATGTTCTTAACCCATTTGTCCCTCAATAGCAAATGAAAAAAAGTATGTTCATGTGCTGGGGCAGGAAAAAATAGGAAGAAGAGAAGGGAGACAGCGATTTTTGCAGTGTTCTGGCAGCCTAACCTATGTGGATGCTGGCACAGTAATGACAGGAAAAAACGCTCTAAGTCAGATGTCCCTCACAATTGCATCTGGCTATCAGCATCTTTCCAGTTATTTTAAGAGGGCTGTATCTCAGCCATCTCTGCCAATACAAGATCCAGAAATACACGATAAGTAGAGCAGCAATATTTTAGGCAATCAGGCTTTGTGTAAACTGATAAAAAAAGAACATTTGAAGTCCTATGAAGGGAATATTCTACCATCTAATCTTCAAATAACATGTATGTGGACCATACTGACAAGATGTGCCCTAGAAACACAAGTTCAATGCCCACCAAGACATGGTGGCAAGGAGCGCTTGTGACTTGTGCAAGTCACAAACAGCACAGGATCTGACAACATACTCCACTGTAAATCAGTGCTGAACTTCAGTAATTTCCTCTTACCATCTTCTCATCATTTGTCAGGAAATTATTACACCTGCTGCTTATTACTAGCTAACAGGCAGATAGTTCTCTCCAAACCCTAAGCTCACATGAAGAGCTTTCTTTTGATCTACCGCCCCAGGAGAGGCTGACAGATAAGGACAGAGACAGATCTTTTCAGTCTCCTGCAAATGTTTCCCATGCTGTCTCGCCTAGCTTCCTTACCAAGGGTGAAACATTCAGGCTAAGGAAGTCATTCAGATACAGATAATAGTAGTCCAATATAAGTCTATTAAAAGAAGATAGTCTAGTAGAAGACAACAGTCCAATAAAAAAAAAATCTGATAGTTAAAAAACATCAAAACAAGCCAAGTGATCACAAAGTAACATGAAAAACAAATGAGATGTTGTAAAGGTCATCTGCTAAGGCAACAAATGTATTTTTCACCCAATTCCTGCCTTAAAAGCAGATAAAGTTCACCAATCTTGAAGAACAAAATGATTGTCAGGGGGACCTTCCCTCAATCCAAGGAAAATGAGATGTTTTAGCAGTAAAAAACATGTTTAGTATCAAGTTTTTAAACCTCTTAACAATAGATTTTAACAATAGACTCTGTAACTGCTAACAGTTCTTTGCTAACCTCTGAAAAATAAAAAAAAAAATAAATAAAGCCCACCTTTATAAAAAAGTAAATCGGTACTCCCCTACTTTGGGTAAAATCAGCCAAAATAGAGAATTCTATGTCTGTCTTAATTTTTCTGTATTTCAAAGCTTTCTTTTTCTTCTTTTTTTTTTTTTTAATTATTATTATTTTTACCTATGCAAAAGATATTTCATTTTGTTTCCCCATTCAGGTTTACTTTAAGACTGCGATACTGGTCATTACACATAACACACACATTATATTCAGACTCTATCACAACACTTCTGCCAATGAAAGTCATTAAAATGATGAAAAAGCTAATATTGCTACAAGAACAAAGCCTTACTTCTCCCCACTGCCCCCTAATCAGGTAATGAAGTACCTTACAAGAAATCAAGCTAGTAGAAATCTTTTGGGAAGTAGGTGCAGTATTTGTTATGAATAACTGTTCACATTTACATATTTGGTAGTCA